>SCLH01062881.1:0-17318 GCA_004367855.1 Oikopleura vanhoeffeni
AAAGGCTTTCAGTACTTTTAGAGACGCCTACTAAAAAACGTTTTCTGAGCGTAGGTTGACGTATCAGATGCTCTGAATAGTACTGGCAACTTCCTTAAGTGTTGTTCTACGTTTTTTTTTTTTTTTAGTTTGATAATTGCATTTATTTATATGACTTTATGAAAACAAAAAATAACATTATGTACAGGCAAAGAACTAGCAAGTTAACACATTAATGGTAGGAGTTGAACTTGCAGAAAAAATGCCAATAAAATAAGATTGTTTTAAGGCAGATAGTACCAAATTACTATTTAGCAATAATGCTAAGTATGAGTGATGTATGTACTTACAATAGTAATGTTAACAAAACAGTACATCACTCTTTGGTATATCAGGGTGACCTGTTAGATTATGTAAGGGAGGCTGAATAAAGTTTTTTAAGCAGTGTGGAAAGTTCGCCAGCCACCCAAGAATCAGCTCAAGGTTTCTATGCAGCATGGAGCCAGTGTGCATTTCCACCGATCACGATGCAGGTTTCCGATACCAGGTCGATCCAAAAGCTACGAAACAGTAAAAAAGTTTCATAATATAGATTCATTTCTCCATAAAAACTCATAATCTTAATGTTTTTATGATATTTTAAGTTTTGTTTAGTTATTTCACTAGCTGTGGAGTTTTATGGATTATTTTAAATTTTTAATATGGGCTGTGATCAGAAAAAAATATAAAAAATAGTTTTTTTTTAAAATTAAAATGAAACTTAAATTGTTAGAGAAAAGTGTGGATATGTTTTTTTTTTTGTTTTTTGATTTTGAAGAAAACTGTCAATACTTCAATGTATATTTCATTTATGTTCTTATTTATAAAAATTGAATAAAAAATTTCTTATTTTAAATTTCAGAAAAGGATATGCATAATTTTCACTCAGGTTATGTGCATCGTTCAATTTGTGCAGGTTATAGGTCTTATGCATGATAATCAGGATTGCAAATAAAAAGGGGGGGATTGACTTGAAGACCATAAATACTCAGTTCAAAAATTAAAATATCAAGCAAAAACATTTTTGAGAACTCGATTTTCCCTTTCTAAACTTTAAGACAGTTTACACTAAATAGCCCGTCCCTAGTTTTTATTAATAACATAATAATAATAATAAAATAATATAATAAAGTATATGTTGAAAAAAACGAAAAAAATTTTTATGAGATTTTGATGAGTTTTTTATTTTATTTAGAGTATTTTGTTTCCAAAAGAAGTGATAAAGTTGGAAAAATCAATTTATGATTGTCGAGACTTCAAGTGATTTGTCAATTTTGGATGCGTTTTTGCTTTTGAATATACGTTTCATAAAACTAGAAGTTGATAATTTTTTTGTTTGTATGTTTTTATTAGAGTCTGTTTTATTTGTAAAAAATAAAAAATAATAAAATGTTTGAACTTTTGCAGATAGTTAATATAGGGTTCAGGAAATATTGATATTTGATGGAAAGAAAAGATGGTTGTCTTTCAGTTATGTGCATCAATGAAAGCTTTGCCAGTAAACCCCTTAAGCAGTCCTAGTTTAGAATTTATCATAAAAAAATTGTTAATTGTTAGTTCTCATAGAGTTTATCCAAAGCTATTTTGAAAAGTTTTGGATAGCACTTTTTAACAAGTGGAATGTTGATTTGGCCATCATAGAATTCACCCAAAACTATGCAAATTTTGGTTTCCCTGATTAGCGTTTTAAGTGGGCTGAACAGCTGGTCAAATTTATTTGGTAAAATTTTGGCCAAATGGCAAGGTCGGCATTCAGAAATTAAAAATTTCTTTTGAATGGGTGTAACGGTGGAGTTATTGATCTGATTTAGGATCATACATTTGAGTTCACCAAGATCACCGGGTTTACCAAACTTGCCTACACATTGTCTGTACAACATGTGAAACTCTTGAACTTTAGACAAGTGCATAAGTTTTTCATTCCCATCTTTAAAGTTCAGTTTATTGTCCTGAAAGACGGAAGGTAGAATAAATTGAATGCGAAAGCGATTCATTATTTCTGCAAGTGACATTATCCATGAGCCAACTAGGCTCCAGTACTGAATAAGTTCAAGCGCAAGTTCAGCATTTGAATGAGATTCGTAAGCATTGGTTGTCAAACCAAATTCAGAGCACATGGCTGATCGAAACGATCCTTTTGGAATGAAAACTCGAGTTTGGAATGACGAGACAGTGGTGCATTTGAAATAATTCCAGTATTTCATCACCAGATATGATCGCTAAATTAAAAAAAGTCTATTAATTCCATTTCTAATATATTCTATTCTCATTTATATAAAAGACTTTTAATGTGGTATTTTTGTTGTTTTTCATTTTTATTCAATCGTAAAAAAAAGATTTTTGAAAAAAAAGATTTTGAAATTTTTCATGCAATGAAAAAGCTTTTTTCTCACAACATTTTTACCGGGAGTCTATTACCGGTACTTTCTGAAAATTTTGTGTGTTTTGAAAGCTGTTTTTTTGCAAAGCTCTGCATTATATGAAAGCATCCAAATTGTTGGATACATTCAACGCTGCAACACTGTGCAAAAAAAAGAAGCGGAGATATATTTTATTTGAAATTTATCTGGAAACTTTACCTCTAGTCTGTAGTCCGTTCCATTTCCAAAAAATCGCAGAAGTGGATTAGTTTGATTGATAGTGTCTGCTGAGTCGCTGATTTGTATAAAATCGATGATTTCATTGGTGAAATTTACAGTGCCATTAATTAGTAAAGGTAGATTTTTTATCATGCCAACACGTAGATTGTAAAATCTAGATCTACCTATGTCAATATCCTCAAAAAAGTTCAAAAAGTCAGGATTCAAATTAATTGCTAAATCAAGATAGGAGTCCTCATGACCAGTATTTTGAAAATTAGTGGTAATTGAGGAAAATGAAAAATTTTCATCAGATTTATCCTCATCTAAGGATTCTTTGCACAAAATTTCCGTGAGATCTTTTCTAGCCGTAGTGAGTTTTGCTACCACCACCTCGTGACTTTCAATAAAACTGTCAGATAGTTGTGAATCGGTTTTGGCTCGTTTGGTGGTAGAAATTTCCGGAGTGAAGTCAGCATTTCTTTTTAAGCCGAAACTTTCATCATCTGAGGATATCGGATCCTCGAATAGTTTGCGTGGCATCGGAGATTTAGATTGTTGACCGACTGGAGAACAGGGTTCCTAATTTTTAGAAAGTAGATTTTAATTTATTGATCGAGTATTTTAATAAAATTTTCTGTATTAAAAAATTCTGTAAAATTAATTTCACAATTAGTGTCACATTTTTGATCAAGAAAATAGTTTTTTTAGAAAAAAATAAAAATAGAAAAGATTTCTCCTTTCCTTTTTAAATATTTAGTAAAAAATAGCAGTAATTTTTTAGAGATATAACTTGTAATTTCTCAAGTTTTTATATGCAGATATTTTTACCTCATCCTTTTTATTTGGGCCGTCCCTCATCTCTTCATTTATTGATGCATCAAGTTCTAATCCTGTCAAAATAATAATTTCCTGGTAAGGAATTTCACGCTTTGGATTTGGCTTGACATCTTGATTTTTGATTTTTGAAAACGGCATTTTATTCGGCTAAAATTGTTCCTGCAAAAAAAAAAATTTTTAGAAATTTTTATGTTTTTGGTTGAGTTCTCAATGAGATTTTGAGAAAGTTTATTGCAGGCGAGTGATTTTATAGTGCCAATTTCAGGTGTCAGTATCCAATGGGTGAGTTTCGCGCTTATATGCATTTGTGTCAAACCTTTGCGCGCGAAAAGTGTTTAGACAGACGACTGATTGTTAATTTCAACGGTATGTTCAAGCATCTGTGCTGTTTCCAAGATTGGGCTAATTAAGTAGAGTAAAAAACTGAACCCATTATGGTTCCCTCGTTTCGCAGATCAGCTGTAAATACAGAAAAAAAAAAAAAAAAAAAAAAAAAAAGATGCTGAACTGTTGCAATAGTCATTTTGGTAGGTTTTTATGAAAAAAAATGACAAAAGGTATAGAACTATATCCTCTATTAATCACTAAGAATCAAGAAACCCAGCTAATCCTTCCCCTTTTTTGCTTTAAAAACTTTTCATCACAACAAAAAGATAACTTTCAACCAAAGTTTCTAGAGTATTTTCAAGTCTTAAAAATACCTTTTTGTTTAAAAAATATTTTCGAATATTATCATTTGTAAGAAATTAGTTAGAAAGACACAAAAACACATAATTTTTGAGAAAAACACCCCCTGAATTTCAAATTTCAATAGTTTGGTCGGTTTTTCTCCATTGGTTATGAAAATTTTTGATGTTATATCATTGTATAAGCATCATGCTTATGTGGATGAAAAGACCGTTGAGTATGAACTTTATCCTTATATGGGTGTGACCGATGTGAAAAAGGTAAAAAAAAAAAAAAAAAAAAAAATATTTTCAGTATATTTTTCAGTATTAATTATGAGCTAATTTTTCAGTTACTTGAAATTTCTGAGGAACTCTGTGACGTACATGTAATATTGGTAGATATGGTTTTGACTGTAACCATGGGTACAATTTTGAAGGAGTATTTAATGGATGATTTAGACAAATGTGCAACTTCAAGTGATTTCCATTGTTGGTATTATCGGTGGTGTAGTATAATGGTCACTTTAGCTGGATTTTTGGTTGTAGAAGATGTTAATCAGATACGTTTTTGTCTGGTAGACTATTTGAAAACATTAAGATATACTACCTCATCAATTATGACTGAGGATTGTATAAATTTTCCACATGTACTTATGGTAAGATTTAAAAGTAGGTAAAAACAAATTTGATTTTGCTGAAGTTCTGAAGTTTATACAGCCAGACCCTTTTTGTTTAGAATGAAAATCTACATTAAAATTCTCATTTAGATAAAATGATTCATTTTCAATTATGGTTTTATCCTAAAAAAAAATCCTAAAAAAATCCTAAAAAAATTATTATTTTTTAGTTGGTCGACGAGAGCAATTTTGAGCAGGATGAGACTGCTCAGATTTTATTGGAGACTATGCTTCAATTTCTTGAGAACAATAAGGCTCCCATAAAAAAGAAAATGTTATATCTCGAGGTGATTTAAATTTATTTACCAGATACAACATTTATTTGAATTTTGAAAAATAAGGGTTTTTAATAGTCAGATGATATTTTAACTGATTTGTTTCAGTTTTTGTTACTTTATATATATATATCCCCTATTCACACCTCCGCCAACATCCCGGCCCCAATACCTAAAAACACACTACGTTTCCCAATCAGGGCCGGGACATCAACAAAAGTGCGAACATGGGATATATAAGAGAAACATAGTAATAGCTTTCCCTTTCAAAAAACATATCATTTAATTTGAGTTAACCTTTATACTCTATATCTATTTCGCTAACCAACAACTGAATCTTCAGGATTCTGAGCATTTAAAGACTCCATTATCCGGTCATTTGACAGCACATGACGTACAATTGTTAACTGGTGAGACAGCCGATTGTAAAGAATATTTAGCACGAACTCTGCCTAATTTGCTAAAAATGGCGTATCAAAAACGTTCTGACAATGATGGCATTTTAATTTTGTCAGCTATAGAACTCTCAAAATTGGATACTCTAGGCGGATTAAATAGGTTCATGGTTGAACCCCTTTTGACTTATGAGGAAAGATCGAGGGTTGTTTATAATGGAGGTACACGTAGGCACAATATCACCGGTCTTTTATTGTTGCAGCGTCTATTGTCCAGAGAACAATTTTGTAAAAACGGGTGCATATATCCTCAGGAAAAGTGCGATGACAGTACATGTACGACTAGCACTAAAGTTGGATGCGGAATCGGGATGAGCCAAGTAGACGGTGGACATAGTATTATTGGCAGAGGTGATGGAAAAAGTTCAACAGCCTTAAACGCTGCTCTTGTATTTCGTTTGTAAGTAATAAGTTAATTTCTTTCAATCAAAAAAAATTTTTCTATTATTTTTATTAATTTGACCTTTCCGAACTGTATTATCAGTTTGACTGAAAATATATTTTTTGAGTGAAACTAAGCACCATAATTTCTCATTTCAAAAATTATTTCAAAAGCAAAAAATTTGATGAAAACAATTGAATGCACAGTGCCAATTTATTTGCACATTTTATCCACACTCCGTTGGCAGATTAAAATGATCGAATTTTTTATTTATAACCTAAGATCTCAAACTAAAATTGATTTTTATTTTTCAAAAACACCTACGCAATTTCTTTTTTTATTCCAGTATTCACGAATTTTGTTTAAATATTTGGATTTTTGTACTAATATTTCAGATAGCTGAAAGAACAAAAGTTGTTTTTTGATAAAAAATTATTTCTGATATTATAACGGCGCAAAAGTAATTGATATACATTTCGAATGTTAGTATATTCTTAAATGTATTTTTTATTTTGATAGTATGCGCCCTATTCTGATGACTGGAATAATTGCGGACAAAGTTTATTTTTATCGAGGGACAACTCAAGGTGGTGAGTTTGAGGATGTTGAAAAAGCCAAAAATTATTTGCATTCAAAAAACTCGCGAAAACCTGGACAATATATGACGATAATTACTGGTTTAGGTAGCCATAACAAACATTACGTTTATGCTCCATTTAGCAAAACTTTCTGGATGGCAATTTCAGCTTCATTTTGTATTGAAGTTCTGCCCAGTCCCGATTTGGGAAAGTTGCTTATAAATATGGCTGATGCTCGAGAAAAAACCCATGAGATTATGTGTATAGCAGCCGGGTTATTGGCATTTATCGGGAAGTCTCATGAGAGTTACGGAGGACTTTATACAGCTGCAATGGCTAAAGATGATTTTTGTGTAGATTTGACAGAGGTTAGCTGATTTTCCTAATTTTATATTTTTCAAAAAATTTCATTCAAATTCACTATTTAATGATAAATACAAACTTTTCGGGAGAATCACTCATTTTTGATTATGAGTAATAATTCCAACAAATCACTATTTAAGCTTAAATGCTGGATAATAGATTTAAATAATATCAGCAAAAAATTTCTTAATTTAAACTTTCTTTTTAACTTTTTAGGCACAATTGAAAAAGGCCACCATAGATGCTGCAAAAATTCTCAATCTAGCTGTGGATTATAGTGAATATATCAGCGAGCCATTACGTGTGATTGCAGCGGAGCCAGGGTTAAAAGTTGCTGATGCAGCTCAATTACTTTTTCCTTTGGTATTTAAACGATTGTTTTATCAATCAAAACGGCTTATAGATTCCCTGACAAGTTTTGCCTGGTCTGATGAGTGTTTGCACACCATAGATCCAGTATTGGAGAGAGAACTCAAGCTTTTTCAATATACTTTTATGAAAGTACCTGTTTTAGCGCATTTGAAATTGCCTTGTTTAGCCGAAAGATGTGAGTTGGGGGCCTCCTGCCTTATTACTATCAAAAATAGTGATAATTTGCAGTTAAGATACTCAAGATTTTTGTTCGATAAACTTGGGGATATTGAAGTTTTTACTTCACCAAAAAAGTTTAGATTAAATCCTAAGGAATTTGGTGCAGTAGTTAGAGGTCAAAATCAGCAGATGCTATGGTTTCATTTGCAACAATGTGATTCTCAAGGTGAATAACAGATAAATAAAATTAAGTTTTTATACATAATTATATATATTTGTGATATTTATTGCGTAACATTTATATTGTAAGACAGGAAATAATATTTAGAGCATTTAAACTAATTTTCAATGACCATAACTTAATTAGTTTTCGAATTTCTCACTTGGTGTTTTTTTGTGTTAAACTAAAAAAATAAAAAAATTTTGTAGGAAAATCCTACTTGGCTCGATTAGAGCCTGGGATGAGCGAGATAAATTTCGTGAAGTACTTCACAAATTTGGAAAATTGTACAATGGTGGTGCCTGATGTTAAATGGTATCAGTCAAGTGGTGCACCAGGTTTTGATGGGGATTTATCTGATAATCAGCGAGATGTGAGTGTTATGGAGTTATCCTATCAGGCTGGAAATGTGTTTGCATACGAGTTTTCATATGGTATTGTAAAGATTTTTTTCGCATTTTGTTATTCAAAAAATTTGATGAACGCTGGAATTAAAGAGGCTTGGAAATCCCAATAGGTAAGGTTTTAGTTATGGGAAGTATGTTCCGTGGATATATTCTAATTTTCGATAAAAAATAGAGAATAATTTTGAAATCTTATTTATCCCTATTGGTTTTTATCAATTTTGAGAGCATTTGATTAAGAAATTGCAGCAAAAAAAAGGAAAAAAAAATAAAAAGTAATTTAAAAATGAAAAAATAACATAAATGATTGTTTTAGGTCGCAAGTCAATGTATTCAAGGTTAGAATGTCGAGCTTTGAGAGTTGCCTTTATTGAGAGACCTATTTTAAGTTTTCTTATACTTAAAGATAAAAGATAGAAAAAAGAGAATTTATTTTTTTTAAGTTTTTATTTTATAGGAGGCAAATTAATTTTATTTTTTCTCTCTTTTCTTTTTATTCTTTATTGAAAAGTATTTTGCATTTTTGTTTTTAGGGATACGCCACTGTTTATGCTGGAAAGAAGAGGATCGAAGGCCGCAATTCTATAACAACAACTTAAAAAAAGAAAAATTAAAAAAAGCAAAACAATTTTAATTTAACTTTATTTTATTGTAGCCAGAAACAAAAACTGAAGAGCATATTGTTCATCATTTAAACTGATGTAATAAATAACTGTATTTGGATTTAATTTCAGTTTTGATGAAATTGTATTTTTCTCATTTTAATTATTTTAATTATTTAAAGAATAATGACAATCTTAGATTTTGTCCAGAGTCATTTTGGATATCAGCTAGAGTAATATCATCTGATATAGCAAGTGTGATCAGATTCATTCTAAATTCGAGCTCTTTGGGTAATTTATCAATGAGAAATTGGGAAATACAATCTCTAGCTGATTTTACGATTTGTTTAATAAACGGAAGCTCGAATTCATCAATTTGACTGTTAAGCATAATAATTTTTGATTTTAAGTTAAGCTCTGAGATGTTTCTCAGCGAGTTAAGTGCTTTTTCCAATTCAATCTTAGTCTGAAAAAGTGGATCATTTATCAAAACGTTGATTTTTTCCAAATCCGTAATTTTCAAAATTGGATTAATAAAAACATCTTTTGAAAGTTTTACTTTTTTTGCTCTACTGACATATTTAGAAACTGCATCAATATTTCTTTTTCGCTTAGGTTCAACTATATCTTTATTGCATTTGAACTTCGAATAGCTATCTAATAATGTATTGATGAAAGAAAAATCTCTCAGTTTGTATAAACTAATGAAAAGGTCATTTGTTGAAACATCCTTATAAAATTTAAAAATATCCTTTGATGAAATATTCAAGGTTTTACAGAATTTAAGGTTAATTGATTTTTCAAGGTTATCGAAAATTATAGATACATTAATTAGATTTACCCATTTATTTTCAGGGTTTGATCTGAAAATCAGTTCATTAATTTCTTGATATGATAAGAATTCCTGATTGACTTTTTCTATCTTTTTATTGAGAATCAGCGAATAGAAAAATTGTTGCTTATGTGCATCATTTGCTTTTATCAATTTGCTTCTGGCGTCCCAATCTGGGTCAAAAATCATTGTCGAAAAATTATTCTTAACTACCGTAGGGGTTCGAATCCTTAATTTTGAGTTTGTGGTTAAACAATTATTGAAAAATTTCCTAGATTTTTCTGTGTTTTTGCATTCTTCAGTTGAAAATAAATAATTTTGATCATTATTTGACTGATCAATAAATTTTAATTTTCGGTTGTGTCCGAAGGTCAAAAAACCTCTTTTTGACTTTATAATTTTCAAGAACACTGGAAAGCGCAGAAATGATACATCAGAGTTTTTGTTTTTCCAAATAAGTAATTGCTTAGATTGCAAGATATCATAGGGTTCTCCATTGACACACTGTAGCAGGAAAATTTTCTGATCGTTTGGTTCCGGTTTGATTTGAATCTCTGAAAATAAATTGTTAAAACTCACTTTATTTGTGATATTATGTTTTAAATATCAATTTTCAGTAACGCAAACGATTGAGTCGCGATATGTCACCTTCCCGAACTTCATAATATTTCGGAAATATAAAAGTTACAGGAAATGAGACAGATCTTTGTTGGAGTGGTAAAAATGAAAAAAAATGAAAAAAAAAGAAATCAAACAGAAAATATACAAATCTCATAGATTAATAGATACTATTTGGGCCGGAAAACCTGACGAGTATAAAATAATTGTAACTGATCTTTTATGCTAAAGATCATACATAATTATTTTTGTCTGAAAATCATTTTATACTCTAATTGAGGATTTTTTATTGTGAAGGTAACGGAATTTTTTACTTTCAAAAATTTCACCGAAGTGATTTTTTGCATTGGTAGTAAAGTTTTCCAAGATATCAGAGGTGGATCTTTTGTGCCAATATTTGATATGATTTTTTTCAATTATTCGCACATTGTACAGTAGTCTATGAGACTCTAAAAAGATCAGCTCGTCCTCAATTTTGGTGTGATTTCTCGACTCAGATCCGTCTGGATTTGAAACTTTTGATTCCAGCGTACTGAAGTCAGAGAACATCCTCTCAATTTTATTTTCATAATCGCTAAATTTTTGTTTTTTAATAATCATATTTATGGTTGAATCGGTGTGAACTGCCATTTCAGCCATAATCTGATTAAGCTTTGGGTTAATGATTTGAAGGGGGCAGATAGGGATATATTTTTTATGGTCAAGAACTTTCGATTTGTGCTGGTCTGATCTGAGGGTTTTTATTAGACTGTTTTCCTTAATGTTCAAAAAGTTACAGTCTTTGCACCAAAGATCGTCAGCGAATTTTTCTCTGTGCTGACATAATTTGTCAAAGTAGTTTTTTATTAGAAACGGGTTGCTTTTGAACCCAAGATTTGCTCTAATATTTGAGGGTAGTTTGTTCAGGACGTCAAAGTAGTTATATGGAAATGTAATTTTCTGAATTTGTTTGGACTTTTTTTTCATAAAGTTCGGCATTTTAAATTTAATGTCAAACATTCCAAGATCTCTCTTTAGTATATAATTTGTTCTGAATTTCCCCTTGTACGGGTTAAAAGAGTTCAGTTTTGAGTTGAGATTATTTGGAGTTTTTTTTGTAGATTTCAGAAACGGATCAACATATTTGCCACCGTTCGGGTAGAACATACAGTTTTTCAGGATGTTATAATCTTCCATTGGGGTTTTATGTTGTATTATTTTGCTAATAAGGGTAACACCTAATTTTTTTTGATCATTCAAAAGACTTCTAATTTTACATATTTTCAACAAACGGGCTTGAGACAGGTAAACTTTAGTATTTTTTTTCGGACATTTTCTAGGACGAATTTTGTAGATTATTCTGAGGGATTTATTTAACTTTGCCTGTAGTTTTGAGGCTTCAGTGATTGATAATGGTCTAGCTACACTTAGTCCATGATTGAAGGCCCCCTGTGTATACGACATTATTATGACTCTTAGTTGTGAATTACAGCCAAAGTCTCTTAGAGTATGCGCAAGAACTGTGCTTGCGTGAAATTTTCCTATTAGGTAGTGCAATTGGGGAGTAATTTCTAGGTCATTATTACATCTAATCCCTAAAAACCTAAAATTATCAATCTCTTTAATTTTTTCATCATTTATTTTGATACTAAAATTTTCTGGACATTGCTTACCGAATTTCATAAAGAAACTTTTCTTTTTGTTGATGGATATATCCACTGATTTCATCCATTCGGTAATTGCAGCTGTAAAAATATTTGCCTTAGTTTCGACTTCAATCCAAGTGTTTCCATAGACACAGAGAGTTGTATCATCTGCATAGCCAATGAGGCTATGTTCGTCTGAAACAAATTTTTTTAGAATTTTATTAACTTCGTTATTTACAAATGAATATAGGCCCGGCCCATTACAGGATCCCTGGGGCACCCCAGCATTCGGTAAAAGCTTGTGAGAGGACTTTTGGTCAAGATGCTGTACAAAGTATGACCGGTTGGTTAAAAAATCAGCAAACCATTGGTAAGTAGCTGGTTCCTTGATCCTCTCAGCAAGTAGTTGTAAAATTTTTGAGTGCTTGGGTGCCCCGAAGGCGTTCGAACCATCCAAAAAGATGGCTACGGCATATTTTTGTTTGCGAGTTGTAATTTTACGTACAAAATTGGCGTAGGCGGTGCTACACGACCGGCAACATCTAAATCCAGGTTGCCAGTCTTCCAGTCCGTGATTTTTTTCACAAAAATTTAAGAACTGACTGGCACAGCCTTTCTCAAGACACGTGCCAATACAGTCCTGAACGGTTATTGGTCTTTTTTTGTTAGGGTTGTTACGGTCCTTTATGCAAGATGACTTGTCTATGCAGACAATTTTATTCTTCCTGAAATTGTTAAAAAAAATACCTTTTTCGTATGATGTTCGAAACAGGTGTTCAAGAATTGCGGCATAGCAGGTGGGCATCGCATCTAAAAAACGACCATTAATGCCATCTTGGCCGCGAGTACTTTTTTTAGAACTTACCACACATTTTCTAATGGAATTTTTGCTATCAGTGCCGGTCCAGGGTGGTGTTATTAGTTGAAAAAATTCGTCTTTCACCTTGGGAGTGTCTTCAAAAATTTTATTAATTTCGGAATCTGAAAATGGAATATGTTTAAGTCCTTTATTTTTGTGCTGAAGCTCGAAAATAGATTCTGCCAGTATTTCTGCATTTAGATCACTGGCATTATAGTATGACAGATGGTTGTCAGTGTATTTAGAGACAGCTTTCCATATAGAGTTAATGCTGATGGATCTATCTTCAAATAGATCCATCATCATTATACGTTTGTCTCTTCTGTAGGATTTTTTAAATTGAAATTGAGCTCTTTTAAGCGATTTTGTAATTTGATTCTGATGCGGCGCACGAGAGTCATTGGGGTCATTTTTTAACTTATTTTTTATCCAAAATTTCAATTGTATAATACGAGCATGCCATTCGCCTGTATCAGGTGCCATGGGGGTTTGATACTGCCTCATAGGAGTAATTCTGGGGGTTTCAGGCTCTAATAAATTAATTATGGCTGAAAAATAATTTATGTTTTTTTCGGCTTTAATTCGGTCAGAGCGTTCAGGGTTATTCATATTTTCAAGAAATACAGGCCATGAGGCCATCATGGCCCTATATATTTTATTCTTAGTACAGGGTCTACGAGACAAAACTACTTTCAGAAAATCATCATTTTTTTTGATGATTGGTAAAAAGCCATATATAGCCTTGTGATTATCATCAATTGACGCAGGGAGATCACGAAGTTGAACGTTGAGTAATTTAGTATCTTTAACTAAACAATGGTCAATACATGAGGGACTTTTGCTAAGATGGTTAAAATGTGTATTTTGACCATTTTTTATTTGATTTTTGTACACAAAAAATTTATCATTAATCAATTTCACAAAATTATTTTCACCTGACCTTGGATTTATGAGATTGAGATTGAAATCCTCGCCCAGAATGTGAGCAGAATTTTTTGCATTATCAACTGAATCAGCAAGCCAATTTAAAAAATCAGTTTTCTGCTCCGAGCTATCTTTACCATTGAAACCTTTCATATATAAACCGCTGCCATCTTGGTGTCTATATGTACAGGTGAAAATTATTGATTTTTTTCCACTATTTATATGTATACTGCAAAAAGATCCTAACGTTTTAATTTGTTTAACATTTTCAAGATATTCACGGGCAACCATAATCATCGAATAAACTTTTCCTACTTTGTCAAATGGGGAATAAAAAGCTACATACCCAGGTGGAATTAATTTACCACTTTCTATGTAACCTCTACTAACCCTGACCTCACTTATACCAAAAATTTTAACCTCTGGGTATAAACTAGATAAATCACGTAATTTGCAGCTATTTATTTTTCCAAGGTTTACAAATATAAAAGGGATGGCTTCAGAAGCTAGTTTTTCAGCAAGAAGCTTGTTCAACTGTTGTGTTCAACTGCAGTTTCAGAACTAGTAGTAATAATAGGTGTGTCATTTAAATAATAAGTGGAGACGGGAGGTGGTTTTTTGTAAAATTTTGCAGCGATTTCTACCGGTATTTTCAATTCGTCAAGGGGGACTGGAAAATATGGACAGTTTGACTTGGAAGATACTAATTCTGAGGCGGGATCGATTTTTTTCCTGTTATATGATTGATTTGCATATATATGACCTAAGTCATAGTCAGCTTCAATTTTACCCATGTTAAATCTATCCCGCTCTTTGAAGCTAATTTTGTCAGGATTGACTGTTAGAGTGTTCCTTAGGTCGTCATCTGAAAATATTTTATTTAATTCATGTTCCCTATCCCTAATGTTATCAAAAATTCTGATTTTGTCCTCATCATTAACATTACTGTAGTCAAAAAAGTTTTCATAAAATTTTATTCTCTTTGCTGGTTCACATTTATCATCGCGGTTCATAAATTCCGCTATGTCATTATGATAGGCAACTGCCTGAACAGGATTTAAAACTGCATCTTGAATATTTTGTGTAGAATTTGAAATTATTTCGGATGATTCACTTGTAGGCGTTAATTGTTTATTAGTGTTAGATACTGATGATAGTCCCTCATTAGATGATGAGTCAAAATCCTCGAGATTTAACCTAGGTATATCAATAGATATGTTTTGTGAGTCAGTTATTGTCTCTGAGGAAATAATTTTGGAAATTTTTATACTTGTAGTTTTGTCATACTTAGAATCAGTTTTATTTTCAATGGGTGGTTCTCTGGATTTCTCATTAATTGAGTCATTATTTAAAGAAAAACTGATCCTAGGCATATTGCATGTACCATAGGAAACTATTTTACTGTTTTTAATACATGAAGTCTCAGACATATCCTGTATATTTTTTTCTATTAAAAAATCTTGGGGTTCGGATTGTGAAAGAACATACCCTGTTAATTTTTGCTCGCATAATTTTTTTTCATAAGTCTTCTCAAAAATAGTTTTGTCATACTTAAAATCTATTTTATTTTCAATGGGTGGTTTTCTGTAATTTTCATAAGAAAACCCATCGGCCTTCTCATTTTTTTTATTATTTTTTTTATTTTTAATGTCAGCTGCCTCAAAAATTTCATGTTTTTTTCGTCTCAGAAAATCTTGGGGGTCGTCTTGTGACTGAAAAACGCTGTCAGCCAATTTTATTTCAGAAATATCTTCTAAAATGTTATTTTTATCATTACAAACAAGTTGACAAAAAGCATTTTCAGGTTCAAAAATTTCTTCAATTATGTTTTCATATAAAAATTTACTAGTGTCATAATTATAGTTTCCATCTTTAAAATTATTTGGATAACTCACTATTTTTTTCGTATTTCTGGATATAATATAACTATCCAAAGTACTCTGATAATTGGTTTCTCGAAGTTTAATCTGTGAGTTGCTTGGGATAACAGCAACTAATTTCTCCATGGTTTCAAAATCAGTAGTCGCTTTTTTGGTTTCTAGTTTGGTCATGAGATGTTTCGCTTTATTCAATTTGTCCAAAATAGTGTCATGATTCAAAAGAATCAGAAAAGATTGAACACGCTTAGTGGACCATGGATAGACTGTCCACATATTGTTAGCAAGTCCTTCATGATATATACACATAACTTTTGCAAAGCTGTGGATAGATTCTGGTATAGGCAAAAACGCATCAGGGTTTATTTCATCTTTGATCATCTTGATTGACCAGTCAGGGTCAAGTTTAAGGCAGTGTAGATCCGCAATCTCGTCAGCAAATTTTTTCATTTCAATCAAAAATTTTTCTTTGGTTATTTTTTCTGTTTCAAAAATCCAGTCTTCAACTAATTGATCCGTTTCAATATCATCAATTATGGCTAAAATTTCATTCAAAATCAAACTTGAATTGGTAAACATCCAATTTCTATAGAAGCCATCGTTAAAACTAGCCATAGTTTTCTGTACACTAGTACAATATCCTTTGATGGTTTCGGTTCGAGCGGCTGCAGTTTGATTTATGAAGTTTATGTCAACAATTCTGCCAACAGTAGTTGCACTGTTATCAAATACATCAAGTTCAAGTCCAACGGTTTTTAATTCATCCACCATATTAAACAAATTTCTGGCGAGAATTGTAGAGCCAATTTGTGGTTGTGATTCACCGATCAAGGTCTCATTTCGAAAAGTTTCTTCAGAGGAGTTTGACTCATTGTCTTCATTTTGACCGTCAGTATCCATCGAGTTAGAATTTAGAATTTTTTTATGGGGATTGTATTCCGAACTCAGGCTTGACAATTTTCTTTTATTTTGTTTGGTCAGAATTTTTGAAGGGTCTTGTGGGCATTCTTTACGAGTTCCTTCAATTGATAGTTTTTGACGGTCATGTGAGGTGAAACCAGTTTTGACGTGTCTGCCAGACATAAAGTGACTAACATGGTGCGGTATTGGAGCTTCAGGATTGGTTGAAAATGTTTGAAGCTTTGTAAGGATTGGCTGGCCTCTGTCAGGGTTAGTTTCCATATCGAGAATGCTTTTTTTTGTGAATTTACTGGTTTGATTGAAAACTTTTTCAAATGAGTGACCTTGACCTTTGAGGTTAATGGTAACTCCATTTCTCAGATCAGCTAAAGCAGTAATTAGGTCATCATTTGGCTCAACAGATAATGCATTTTGATCAAAATTGATATTTGGAATTTGTGTTTCTATTTTCGTGGTAATTTCTTGGACAATTTTACCAAGGGTTTCTCGAAGGTTTGCATCTTGAATTTCCACCACATTAGCTACACTCTGACCAACCGTGTTGATTGCAATTCTAACGTGGTTTAGTTTATTTAGTGCTTCAGAAACTCTTATTTCATTGAAACTAACTCTTGTGTCCATCCAAAGGCTGGTGGTAATGGTAGATTCAACAAAACTGCGACATTCGACATCTGTGACTTTGAAGGTAGAATTTGAGCTGAGATTTTGAAACTTATTGATTATTGCGAGTTGAAGATCTTCACCATTTTCAAATTTTTTGCTTTTAGCTCTTATAGCAAATGCTTTGATCTCTGATAGCTGTTTTGTAGACGAGATTGCTTCATTTTTCTGGAAAGTAAACTTTGTTCTGGTACGAGAAGCTGTTACTTTTTGATTAAACATTTGTTCATCCAGTGTGAATCTTAGGGGATCAACAGCTAGCCTAATTTTCAGATGAATGTATTTAAAATCTTTACCAGTAAGATTTGTTTTCCATGACTGATTATATGGAATATTACATGATTCCCATGCATCTCGTTGCTCAGTGTATTTGGAAGAAAAATTAATTATTTCTGAAGCCAGGTTTCTCA
>SCLH01062882.1:0-22233 GCA_004367855.1 Oikopleura vanhoeffeni
CCATTTTTGACTTTTGAAATTCCTTATTTCAAATCGTCAGGTCAAACTGATGAATTCGGATTGGTTTTAATTTCAATCAATTACAATCGGACTTTAATTTGTAAATGTATACATTGTACCCTCGCGATATTTGAAACATATGCATATTATCAACTTTAATGGTTTTTGTCTTTAAAAATCGACCTTAATACGACAAAATTCTAATCATAATATCTCAAAAAAAACCTTCATAAAAAGTGTCCAGTTTATTTTCATTGAATTTGGTAGACTATTAGTTTAACAGCGCGACGAAGGACTAATATTAATACGTGAGATTTTTAGTATCATCTTAAACCAAAATTTCCGATCTGGTTCATGAATGCGGCATCTCAAAAAAAAACTTATTATTTTTAACCACCAAAATTACAGGAAAATAATTCGACGTCACTTAAGTTGATTTAAGGGTGTTGGTGTCGCTGATTTTGACTTTTTACGAAGCTATTTTAGGATAAATTAGCAG
Source organism: Oikopleura vanhoeffeni (assembly GCA_004367855.1). NCBI lineage: Eukaryota > Metazoa > Chordata > Appendicularia > Copelata > Oikopleuridae > Oikopleura > Oikopleura vanhoeffeni. The sequence goes on from SCLH01062882.1 coordinate 500, forward strand.
AGCTGATATCCCAAAAACTTTTGCATCTTGAAGAACAACTCTTTACAGTGATTTGTAATTTAACAGTGATCTGATACAATCCCCCCTACGCCTACACCTACGCTTTTGAAAAGCCTCCTAACAAATCACTCAATACGTATCTTCTCTTTCAATTTTCACCATTTTTCATTATTCTTTTGTGTCAGGCTCCAGAGAAGCCTCACACATGATGAATTAGCGCCCTTTTCTGGGAATTCTGCTTTTGGCGGACAAAAACACGAAACAACAAAAAGTAAAATTTTTGAAATGCTCAGTTTGGGAGGCTCAGTCATAAGGTATCTCCTCCACCAGTTTAGGAGATACAGTTTCGGCTCATACTGCATCTGAAAGCACAACACTAGTTTGACAATGCATTAGAGAGTTTTTTTTGAAATTTTGATTCCGCGTCTCTTGGGGGCCATGTCAACTTTTTATTTTGAATTTTGACAAAATTTAAGAAACCAAAAAAAATGAAAATTGACAAAATGCTTCAAAATAATTTTTTCCGTAAATAACACTTTGAAGGACTGTTGTGCAATTTTAAACACGGTAGTGTCAAAAGAAAACAAATAAGCTCACTTTCAATTTAAATCATAAATTAATCAATAATTTGTTAGTTTTCGTTTTTTGGCCGTCAAAAGCAAAATTCCGAATTAGGGTGCTAATTCATTATGTGTGAGGCTTCATTTTAAGTATCTCAAACTGACCATAAATATTAAAAAAATATCGAACAAAACCAAATCATTTTCAAATTGTTTTATCGATAATTTTGAAAATTCATAATTTCAAAATTATTTCGAAAAAATTGAACAATTTCCAATTTTTTATATTTTCTAATTCGTTGGCCATTTTTTGTTATCTTATACACAAATGTATCACAATGAATGACCAAGTCCGAAAAGCGCTCGCCATGTTAACGGTTTGTACACCCTATCTTCAAATTTAGTGCAAGCAATAACTCAGAATGACTGTGTCAGATTTTTCTATGATTTTTCTCGGCCTAGTTACTATATCCCTTCATCGACCTTTTGTGAATCTAGGATGTGCGAGTTGAGGGAGCCAATCCTAACGCTCCTAAGATCCCTTCTAGCCACTCATGGGGCCGCTTTTCAATCCGCACATCCTAGATTCACAAAAGGTTGTTAAAAGGATATATAGCGTGTACACCATTTAAATTGATCTATAGAGGTACTGGGTTGATTGTTCTGAAACTCAAATTGGAAAAATAATTATGAAAAAAAATTTTGGTCGTCACGTGATCAAAATAAAGGGATTTTTCGTATTTTCAGTATTTGATTATTTGAAAAGAGATGCCAAATCTCGCTTTTGGTCGATTTCGGGCAAGTTTGGAAGCCGAAAAACCCCTATTATTTTCCAAAATAATATTTTTCGAAATAATTTATCATTTTTTGGAAAAATATTGATTTTTGGAAAGAAATATTGATACAAAAATTTTGGTCGAAAATCGATTGGTAGACACGCTAACTGTATCTATTACGGGGTTCTCCAGTTGTTTTTTGCCATTTTTTCAGCCAACATTTTGATATAATTCGGGTTTTGAAAACGACTCATCCGATTAAGTTTTTTGATAGCTCAAACTGAGCACAAATATCTTGTGAATAATAATAAATTGGTCAGAATGAGACCATTTTTTGTTTTTTTTCTGTGATTACTGAAATTTTTTAATTACTGTATCAGTTTTGATTAAAAATTGGAAATAATGCCCTGATTAAAACCATTGTTTCAATGTATTTTTCTTCAAATATTTGTGCTCAGTTTGAGCTATCTAAGAACTCAATCGGATGATTCGTTTTCAAAAGCCGAATTATATGGAAATGTTTGTTGAAAAAGTGGCAAAAAACGACCAGAGGACCCCGTAATTGATATTTTTATGAAAAATATTCTTGTACTTTGCATTTATGAATGATTATAAACAAGTAGCCGTTTCCTTATGCCTTATATATTCAAAATTGTGATACTCTCAGAGTTAAAATGTTAAACTATGCATTTTTAAGCAAATTGAATAACTACGGATGTCGACTCTATTTCCGTTAAATTTGTGACACCTTTTTTATGGCTTCATTAAACTCATATTGACATTTATATATTCAATTTGCTTTAAATTAGAGCCACCTGTTAATAAAATTGGTTTCTAATAATAATTCAAGAATTTGATGACTTGAATACATTTGAACATGTAGTTTTTAACTTTTCTAATTATGCACTTCAAAAATTGCAATTCTCAAAATGGTGCTCCATTTTTTTCGAAAGGCCAGGGAAACATTAAAGAGAAAGTTGGCTTACTTTATTTTGAGCCAATATTTTTAAGTTTGAGTGAAATTTCAATAAACACTGTAAAGGGTGTGTGTCGGTTTTTGATACTTTTCGATAGCACCTCGGAATATTTCCAGGGTAGTTATGCTGTACCTTATGATACTCGTTTGTTAATCAAGCCTTTTGAAAAAAACGTGAAAAAAAGTTCTTAAAACGAGGGAACTTCCACCTCCTTGAACGATCTGCTTAAAAATTCCAATATATTTTAGAAACAATTGATTTTATAAGAAAAAAACAGGATTCATCTCTTAAAAAATGTCACCACATTCGCTTTTTCTAGATCCCATTTCCAACCAAAAAACCCCTCAGTAGTATATAAGGTGTCCATACCAGTTGAATTTCGATTTTTGAAAACAACTTATCCGATTGAGTTCTGAGATAGCCCAAAATGAACATACGATGTTTATTTGAGGAGAAGATAGATTTTAAAGATTTCGTCTTTGAGGCCCTCTAGCGGTTGAACTTGTGATCAAAAAGATTTTAGACCAAGCTCATTGTCATTTTTTTGGCAGATTTGATATAGTCTCAAATTTCAAGCGAAATTTATTCGCAACGCGTCCCCCGATCAAGTGAAAATCGAAAACTAGCGCTGAATCAGACCATATTTACAATTTTTTTTGTAAAAAAAAATACTAAGAAACCTAAGTGGTTTTTTTGAAAAAATAGAAAAGTGGTCCGATTCTGACCAATTTTTTGACCTATATATCTATTCTGATGCCCGGGTAACACTAAAAACTTATTACCTATTCTTTTAACAGGCAAATAAGTTTTTAGTGTTACCCGGGCATCAAAATGGATATAGGGTGCATAGCATGCGGGGTTATCGCCACCGAAAAAAACGATTCCGGGCAAATAAATCGGCCATCTAGTGGTTAGAAAGTGAGCTTTTAGAATTGACCGCTGCGCATCCTATCCATATAAGAAGTCAATTGGATGAGTCGTTTCCGAAAGCCGAAATCTAAATGTGTGGACATTCTTTAAGCTACTAATAGGCACTTTGTTTCGAAAAAGCATGTTATCTCCAAATCAATTCGACTCCGCCTCAAATTTTTAACAAATTTGGTTTTAGAATTTATAGCGGAGAATTTCACGGTGATTATATTTGTGAATTTAACATATGTCTAACTGATAATAAAACTTACTTACAGCATCACAAATCAAAAGAGCGTGAAATTCATAATTCTTGCATTTGTTCAAAACGGATTTAGAAGTTTGTTTCGTCAAAAGTATTATGAGTACCGTATACATTCATACATAAAGCCGCTTCCTTGAACTTATTAAAGTCTAAATTTTTGCGTTTTTCACCACTTTCCTAGTGAAATTTTGTAAACATATCCCCTATTCACACTTTTGTTAATATCCCGGCCCTACAACTTAAAAACACACTACATTTCCTAATTAGGGTCGGGATATTAACAATAGTGTGAATAGGGGATATTCGCACAGATCATTTTTATTCATGATTTCCTAGAGACGAACATATCAAAAAATCACCTAGCGTAGGAAAAAAAATTTGTCGGGCATAGATTTGTTAAATCTTTCATGAATTCCCTGAAAATGAAGAGTGATCAAAGAGTGGACTAAACGGAAATTAATCATCAGTGGTGTCAACATTTTCGAAAATTAAATTTCCAAATATTTGTTTGCAAGCTGAGGACTTGTTCTACAAATTTGCTAATCCAAATATTATCCTGAAAGCCATGTTTAGATAATTTTTCATCTGGAATATATCAAATTAGGAACCACCACACCCTTAAGTGTCGATCATAAATGTGATCCTAATTTACTTTTGGAAAAAATGGTTGACTTAACGGGTTACCGACTGTATAATGAAAAGTATAGAAAAGCGGTCTCTGAATCAAGTTGAAGTTCTTATTATCGTAAATTTTGAGGAGATCTGATAATTTGTGCTCACCTCTAAATTTGTGATATTTAATAATAGGTACTTCGGCAAAGTTCGCCGCGCTCAATAACGCAACTTGCAAACCTGCTCCTTAACAGTCAAATACTGAGGCTACTAAAACACACGAAAAATCCTCACAATTTGGGCATTATCCTTTCAACTACTACGAAAAGTTTGAATTATGTCAAAAATAAACCACAGATTGCTTGAAACCGTCGCATGTGCTGTAACGGAGTGTATAATTTGATTTGCGACCAGGTGAGCAGCCCACTTGACAACAGTTTCCCGAAATATTTTACGGTTCTAGAATTCGAAAAATGGGAGGAATGCGGGTGTTTTGACGCTGATTCTCATGGTGTCGAGATTTTTCTAGTCCGACCACTCGGTCCGACCCAATTTTTCACAATTTCAGCAGAAAAATGCTAAAACCTTTCTTTAAATTGTTTGTCATTTTTAAACGTTTATCATTTTTAAACGTTAATCATTTTTAAAAGTTTATCACTTTTAAACTAGTTTTAAAGTAATGCTTTAATCTCAGAAATAAAGTGGTGGCAAATAGATAATTTTTAAAGAAGATACCAGTATCGCACTCACGTTTTAAAAATGGAACGTTTTCTATGTCTTTATGGCCTATCTTATGCCTAAGCTCTCCTTAATTTTTTTTGTTTCCTTTTGAAAGCCTAATCACGATTGTTAATATCTTTCAAATTATAATGGTCTTTTAAATTTAAAATAAAATTTGGAAAATCAACCGTTTTGTCTTCATAGACAAACGTGTTTGTTTAAAATTACAAAATAAGGAAATGTTTGGACTGATTTTTGCAGTTTTGTCCTTATAGGCAAACAAGACATTACTCAGTCTAAGAGTCTCATGATGTCATATGATTATTGCATGAAAAATTTGATTGGTATTAAGTTATTAGATAAGTTTTTACTTTTTAAGACGAAATGTCAAAAGATGATAATTCTGCGTATAATTTGCATTTTTCGAATTTTTCGATTGTTCTGAATAATGAGATGTAAATTAGGTGATATTGACGAGACGTCAAATAAATTTGATTTTTGTAACGGTCCTGTGGCCAGCGATGACACGGGTTTCTCTTGAGAAGTCACACCAGGAATAACAGGAAGATTTGACGGCGTTTTCTAAAAAATAATAGTTAACCCACATAATTACTGAAATTTAACCCCTGTTGGATCGAATAGGTCACGGATCAGATATTATATTTGAAATATTTAAAACCGAATCGAAACTTGAAATTTCAAAATCAAGACACAAGGAAAAAATTGAAAATATTAATACACGCTACATTATTATGGATTTTGAAACTAAAAATAATATTTGAGAAATTGGACCTTTTCTCCGTATAGTCTATACCTTTGAAGCCGGGGAGTTTTTGAGTTGCATTAAATAATCTCGATCGTAAATAATTCTCGTTCCTCCAGGGGTGTACATGCACATCGTTCCTCCTGAAATATATCAATTAAAATAAATTCACTTTTTTAAGGAACCTGGTACTTTTAACAGGATTGTAAAAAAAATATCTCCTTGGACTATTTTGGGGTGATTTGAAGTCAAATCAGAACATTTTAAACAAATTATAAACAATTTAGGCAAAGTTTACTCTATTAAAAAGATTGGCGAAGAACTTTGTTTTAAGATCAATTTTTTTTTCTTGTTTGAAGACCAACGCTTTCTCAAATGGGGAGGCACCATATTGCTAACCGAATCGGAGGTACCGAATTTGCTAAATTGGCGAAAAAAATTTAAATAAAAACACTTAAATACTTTCAGTGCCAATATCGCCGAATTGCGAGAGCGCTTGAGGTTTTTATTACAAACTTATTTTGGTCGGTCATGAATGACGACATTTTTTAACACTTAATTTCCGAAATCAATTATTTGCAAAATCTCATTTTTTATCAACATCTCTTCTCAAAAATATGAAATCACCAAAAATGTAACCCTCAATTTTGCATTTTTAATGCCTTTTCCTAACAATTTGTATTTTATACAATATAATCGATAATATATTAATATTATATTCTTTAAATAGAAAAATTTTTGCCTTATCAACAGGGGGAGATGGTTTTTGTGATAGTTATTCTCGGGTAAAAATTGGGGAGATTTAGCTTGAGGTGTAAAAATAATTTGGATTAAAGCCAGGCTTCCAAGACGGAAAATAAAATGCCTTTTGGAAGTCTGATTAAAGCTTAGACACGTGCCTTCAGGACTGCGAAGAATGGTGAGAAATTATAGAAAAAAAATAATAGACTGCAAATGTTAGATTTGAGCAAAAAGAACAGGAAAGAGGTTTTCAAAATTAAAGCGGAAAGAAAACGAACTCAAAATTCGGACAAATAACGATGGAATGTTAACGTTATTTCTCTTCATTACCAATTACATTATACATTTTTTTATATCACAAAGAGTCTTTAAAAATAATCTGTGTTAATTTTTTTACCTGTACCTCAAAAATATGTCAAAACACCTCAAGCTAAACTCACTCAATTATTATTCGAGGAAGGTGTTTTGTATGATACGCTCCTACCAGACCACCCTAACACTCGCGAGGCGGACAGGCCCCACCAGACTACCGCTATCACAAATTCTATCAGCTCCTGACCACGTGTTGTTTCAAAGGAAACACACCAATTTTCAAAACTATTATTTATCTATACTAAATCAATAAAAAACGGTTACTATCGATCAAAAAAGGCCAAAATGTTCTATTTATATAAAAATATGTAAGTTCAAAAGCTCCATGATCAAATTGATCATTTATTGTAGGCTGACCAGTTCTTATGAGAAAGGCTTCATTTGTTTCCAATGATTTTAAATCTATTTTTGAAGAAATCAAACGTTGCCTAAGGTGGGCTAGTATAGTTTTTTATAAAATTTTTCTACGTAAGTTTCAGCAAGTTGTTTATATTTTTTACATGATATTATATAAAAATAAATATTAGAACATGAAGATGACATCAAATGTGCCCTGATGCGCGTTTAAGCATTCTCATGGTTTGGCCTATATTTTTTNGAGCGTTTTTATTCATTCAAGTTGAAGACTTCAAACAAACATCTTTTTGTGCATATAATCTGGCGTGATGGAACGCTATTTGAAGTTGGATCAGTTTATTATTATACCGTACATATATGACTAAAGGAGAATGCGTTCATTAAAAAAAGTACAAGCTATCATCAGCTATTTGTTAGCATGAAAGTAGGATATCAATTTTCACCTACTTTGTTGCGGAAACTACTTTTAACTCTAGAACTCTTTCCACTTTTAATCATTGGAGGAATCACATTTGAAGAGATACTTACTGTTTTTTGGTCCACTGAAGCAAATCTGCAAATCTAAACGCCTATTAGGACTTCATCCGTTCTGTCCCGATGTTAATTATGTCCATGATTTATTGTTCTTCCTTGCAAAATCGGGTAGGAACATTCTAGAAAATTAATTACAGTCTATTTGTGAGCACTGTTTCCTTGCTATTAAAAAACCAGAGATGTATTTTTTTTCGACAACCCCCTTAAGCTCTTCGTATATTTATTTAAAAAAATTATGAAATTTGCAAATCATATTGAAAAAATTGCATATTTTTGTTAAAAACATTGTATTCTCTCGACGCCAGTTTAAGGGTTCTGTAGCGAAAGGCTTTATCGAAAGATCATATCACTTTGCTCTTGAATAAAGATCTTATAAATCTTCAAGAATAGTATTCGTATTGGTCTAGAGACACTTTTACTTATTTTGATATAGCAGGGCGCTAACGTAAATGAGTAAACCGAGCAAAAATTTTTTTTGAAGTTTATTTTTTCCTTAGTTCAAAACTCGAGTCGGGGTGGAGAAAATTTGCAGTATTTTTCGATATTGTGTGTAAATCGAAAAAAAGTGCCGAATCTCATTTGATATGATGAGAATTAGCATTAAATGCCACCAAGATCTTGGTCGGTTCGTGAATACGGTATACGGACTTATGGATCTGATTTTGAACAGAACACTGTGCTAGAGATTCAAAATTATTGGATAAGAAGTTTATCGTTTTCTAAATCCGCTGTCTCAAAATCAGACCATAGTTGCTAATATTGTACACACCCTGTTAACCAGTGAATCTTTGGTGCATTTAATTGTTAATTCTCATATTCATATCAAATTTCATCGCGCTTTTTTGTCGTTCACAGCAAATTAAAAAAGACTGCACACATTTTGGCACTCCCCGCCTTTCCTTGAAATGTTTATAGATTTGTTATGAGGATCAATTTATGAGTCCTTCGAAAGGCTTTCCAGCCTAAGAACCCCTTAAAGTCACGTGTGTCTTGTTTTTAACCGGAGTTACAGATTTATTATTTATTATTCTATAGTAGTCTTTTCCGTATAGTTTTAAAATTCTTAAATTATCCTTTTAATTCTGGACAAAACAAAAATATATCGGTGATTAGTCTCACTTGACCTATTAATCGATATAGTTATCAAAGCCTTCACCGATTCATTAAAATTTAGCTGATAAAAAACGGTTTTTATTGATTCGAAAATAGTTTCAATATACTTTCTGCAAAGAAATGATCACCGCTTATCATTACCAGAATATTTCTAGGTTTCAGCGACAGAGTATTCATTGCTTAAATATATTTTCTGAAGATTCCATTCAAAATCATCTTCACTTCATATTATTTATCAAAATAATCATCGGCCGTTATTTACTATTTGACAAAAAGCAATATAGTATTTTTGCTTCTTTCAGCGCCCAAGTGTGACTGAGGCATTTTTTGTTTCACAAAATATAATGAGATTCAGTTATTTTGGGTTGTTTGTGTTCCATATCACTAGGAGTCATGGATCTAGGTTAAGGACATTCTTATTGATTTTATTTTAAAAAAAGTACAAAATGTTGTCTTAGAAAATTGTTTTTCTTGGAATGAAGGCAAATGAGTTACATTGGGGCGGGTGCATAGATTGACTCATAGGTCGGGGCAAATTGAAAATATCAGATAAATGTCACGATGAAACATAATAGCGACTGACGCGAAGAATATAGCGAACAATATAGCAAATTTGAAAATCAGAAAATTGATGACATATAGAGTGTGCAAAATGAACCAAAAAATGCCACGAAAAAGGTTCGACTTTTTAGTACTTGCTGCTCAAACCGTCCAAATACCTTCTTGTTTGGGGCGACTTGGTGCCCAATTTTATGTTTCTATAGGTCACGCTTTGTTTTTTTTTTGTTGTTTCTAGTTTTCACCCCTCCATTAAGATTCGATTGGGATGTCCTATTTATCAATCATTATTTTCTTTTACCTACGTTCAGTTTTTCTTAATGTATATGTATCCAATTTAAATGAACACTTTATCGAAAGATGCTTATTAATAAGATTTAAAGTCAATATGTATCCCATTTTTTACCATCTGTGGAAATTTTTTTCTGGTCTTTTAGACTAGATTTTTTTTTTTTATGAATTTTCAAAAAAATCGAATTTTCGGTAGAATTTTCAGATTTACTATGCAGGTTCAAAACCCGGACTAGCACTGCTATATAAGCTAACGCTAATTTTTTGGCAGTGAAAAGTTAGCGTTTCTTTAAAAATCATTTTTACGAATTAGGTCGTGCGACTTATTGTCGAACTTAATAGCGGTCAAGTTCAAGGTCATTCAAGTATCTAGACTTGAAAATGACCTCAATATCGAGAATGTAACTTTTTGAGAAGTTGCAACTATGTGGTAATATTATTATACTGTAGAGGGCGTATGGAGCAAGTACTGTAAACTCAATCAATTTAAAGTTCATTTGACTTCATCGTATCTCTAAAGATCGTGAAAGTCACTCTAATGAAGTATTTGAACATTGACTGAAAGGCTAGGAGCAAAATGTCAAAATTTAAGTTAATTTTAAGTTTATTATGTGCTCCGTAACAGGAACTGACAAGCCATAATTCTCGGCAATTTATAATTAATTAAAGTAGGTGATCTTAGCCAGACATTGTCGTAAGAGCCTTTCGTAAAGTCACCTTTGTTTTTGGGGTTATATGCAAGTCATTAACGTGACTTTTTGAAATTACCTTGAGTGTGACCACTTTTTGCTCTCTAGCGACTTACGTTAATAATTTATTCTAGTGGTAATCGTTTATCAGAAATTGTCCCTTCCGTTTTTTTGAGTGGCTATTTTAAGTCTCTCGGAACTTGTGAAATAACTTGAACTTTGCCGTTTATTTAGGTCGACCACAATAGTCGTCCTACCCCGTGAATCCTTAAAACGGTATCCTTAAAAAGCAATTTTCATTCCAAAAATTTAGCGTCAGCTTTTCTCCGGTGCATGATCGGGTTTTAACTGCTTTAAATCTCGAATTTAACGAAAATCGATTTTTTTTTAAAAGTTTTCCTAAACAAAATCCTTTCTTAGATCAAAAAACATTCTTTACAGGGTCAAAAAATCGTACATTTGACTTTTGAATTCTCTTATTTCACTCGTCATTTCAAACTGAATGAATTCGGAATTGGTTTAATTTCAATCATTCTCGACTTTATTGTAATGTTATACATGTACTCTCGCGATTCTGAAACATAGGGCATATTTAGTAACTTTAATGTTTTCTTTAAAAATCCGCTTCTTGAGTTAATCAGATTTAAATGGTTTATATTCTGTTGTAAAGATCTTAACTTTGAGAACTGTATATTACTGATCGTATGTAGACCAATTATAATCCAATGAAATGCTAATGACGACACAGAATTCTATCATAATTCTCAAAAAACTTCATAAAAAGTTGTCCAGTTAATTTCATGATATTTGTGACATCGTTTAACGCGAGCGTAAGGACTAATTATTATAGTGAGATTTTGTTATCATCTTTACCAAAATTTTCGATCTGGTTATGAATCGGATCTAAAAAATTTTATTTTACACAATTAGAAAACTCGCTTCACTTAAGGTCTATAGAGAAGACATTCTTGTTTTATTTTTCTGCATTGATTGGATGTCGAATAATCACAGTCTATAAGTATCTATCTTGGAAGTTTTGATTCATAATTTAGATAGATGTGAACATACCGGTACAATAGGTTAACCAGAGCATAAAATTTCCTTTGAATTTTTTTTCGTCTATTCGAAATGTTTCAAATTTTAATTATCTGCGAAATTCAAGCGAAAATGTGTCTTTTTTTATCGTTTCTCGCTCAAAATGTACAAAGTGCGAAAAGGATGTTTTTGCTATTTCCGGAAATTTTATTTTTTTTCATGCTACATGGCAACTATATTTTCCTGCACTATGTTTTCTAATAATTTACGACTTTGGCCTGATTTACGATTTATTTTTTTAAATCCCGGAGTCTATTTGAAATTTATTTTTTAGCATCCTAATTCGCTCAATCAGTTTTTTTTGAGACCACCGATTCGTAGTTTATGTTTTTGGAACGGTATTATAAACTATGACAATATTCACCTTCGAACCGCTTAGAAGCAAATAATTTTTATTTTCTACACTCATGAAAATTTAAATTTTTTCCGATTAATTTTTTGGTTTATAAATGACTAAAAGTCACTTTGGTTCAAGATTATAAATCAAGCTCTAGCTCTTTAGGTCACAAGTTACACTGGCCTATGACCTCGTTATAGAATATAATTGTCGAGACCACAAAGGCATGCCTGGCGCGATAACCCCAATTAGAGGTTTGGAATTAACCTTTAGTTTTGCTTTACTGGCGCCACCATTACTACAACCAATTGACGTATGTTAGGTGACCCTCCACAGCCATGATAATAATCTGCTCATCTTTCACGAGAAAATTGCCCTGCTGTCTCTACATTTATTTCTACTTATTACTCAATAGCTTTTTCATTTAGTTAAAAATTTAGAATGTTTAAATTTTTTCAATTTTTCTTATAATCAATTAAAACTACTGTGGAGAGTCCAAATTCTAAATCCAGTCAAATATTTCACTACAAAAAGATTGTGCCTATGAACCTCCTGGAGGCGCGTGTCGGTTTTTTGAGCCCTTTTATAGAAATTATCTTATAACATTACTATCGGTATGACTAAAGTTCCCTAAGTAATTCATCGGTGCAATTTTTTCAAACATCTAGAACAAATTCTGTAATTTTCATATTTCGGAAATTTTTTGTTTTACCCGCATTAAACGGTTTCCCCCTGATGAACATTTTTTTATTGGTGATATATTGACCACAAAACAATGAATGACATTTAAATATATCGGAAATTGTCTCTAATCGATTCTAGAGATTTCATTATTTTTAATACAAAATGTATAACCTATTCGAATTTGACTCGATTGGTAGCATTTATTCGTAAGCCAATTTTTGTCATGATATCTCACTTTCAATTGTAGGTATTGTTTGATCAACGAACTTTTTTTAACTTTCATTCCGATTCCTTTATTATAATTTTCTTGGAATTCTAGAATTTATTCAAACCTTTCATCACTGATTTACCGTTTATTTATTTACTATAGTTCGAAAAATGCTTATATCTGACACTCATGAAAAGAGATAGAGTTATGAGAGTCGATAAAAAAGACAATCGGCTTAAAGTGCGGATTCTAGAAGAAAAAGAAAAATCAATAAATTTCTGCTCTCACTTTTTTCTTCTCATAAATTCGTATTTGGTAGGTTAACGCTTTGTATGTGGTTGTGAAAAAAGAATAGATTTAAAAAAACACGTTTTGTCTAATGACTTCCACGTGGTTGATTGTACCAAATTGACTTTGATATGGTTTATCGTAGACGGAAGGCTTAATCTACAACAGTTATCCTCGATTTCACACTACCCTAGATTTGTCTGGCGTGATTGAAACGTACAAAACGAACCCTTAAGTGATTAGGTTGTGTGTCGCTGATTTTCCTTTTACGTAGTATTTAGGAAACTAGCAGACTACTATCCCAAAACTTTTCCTGAAGAAACCAATCTTTATCTGATGTAATTTACTTATTATACAATCCCACCTACGCCACCCTACCGCTTTTGAAAAAGCCTTCTAACAATACACTCATATGTATCTTTCTCTTTCAATTTTTCACCATTTTCATATTTTTTTGGTCAGCTCCAGAAAGCCTCACACAATGATGAATTAGTCGGCCTTTTCTGAATTCTCTTTTGGCGGACAAAAACGAAATCAACACAAAAGTAAATTTTGAAAGCTAGTTTGGAGCCGTCATCATAAATGTATCTCCTTCACAGTTTAGGAATACAGTTTCGGTCTTCTACCATCTAATTACGCACAAACACTTGTTTGACAATGCATTAGAGATTTTTTTTGAAATTGACTCTCTGGGCCATGTCAGTCTTTGCATTATTTTGAATTTTGACAATAAATTTAAACCAAAAAAATGAACATAAAAATGCTTCATACATAATTTTGCTCGTAAACCCCTTTGAAGTGACTGTGCAAATTTTAAACACGTATAGTTCAAAGAAACAGAATAGCCCTATTTCCCAACTTTAAATCAAATTATCAATATCTTTAGTTTTCGCTTTTCTGGCCGTACAACAGCAAATTCGAACCATTAGGCTAATTATTTATGTGTGGGCTCTATTTTAAGATTCTCAAAACGACCATAAATATTAAAAAAATTAATCGAACAAAAACCAACTATTATTTCAAATTGTTTTTATCCGCATAATTTTAAATCTAATTTCAAAATTTATTTCGAAAAAATTGAATAATTCAATTTTTATCTTTCTCTAAGATTCGTTGGCCATTTTGTTATTTATACACAAAAGTATCACAATGAATGACAGTCGAAAGCGCCATTGTGTTACGTTTTACCCTTCTTCAAATTAGTGCAACAATAACTCAGAATGACTGTGTCAATTTTCTATGATTTTTTCTCGCTATTACTTATCCCTCCATCGACTTTGTGAATCTAGATGTGTCGAGTGAGGGGCCAATCCTACGCCTAATATCCTCCTAGTAGCCATCATGTGGCCGCTTTTCAGCCGCACATTCCTAGTAGTCACAAAAGGTTGTTTAAAGGATAGTATAGCGTGATACACCATTAATTGATCTATAGAGTACTGGTGATTTTCGAAATAAATTGGAAAAAAAATTATGAAAATATTTTGGTCGTCACTTGATCAAATAAGAGTTTGTATTTCATCGTATTTGGATTATTGAATAAGAGATGCAAATCTCGCTTTCTGGTCGATTTCGGGCGAGTTTGGAACCGAAAATCCTATTATTTTTCCATATATTTATTCAATATTTAATATTTCTTTGTGGAAATATATTATTTTTTGGAAAAAAATATTGAACAAAAATTTTGTCGAAATCGATTTGGGTAGACCCTAAACTGTATTTTTACGGTTTCTCAGTTGTTTTTGCATTTTTCAGCCAACATTTGATATAATTCGGCTTTGAAAACGACTCATCCGATTAAGTTTTTTGAACCAAACTGAGCAACATAATATCTTGTGAATATAATAAAAGTCAAAATGATCCATTTGTTTTTTTTCTGATTACTAAATTTTTATTATCAGTTTGATTAAAAAATTGAAATAATCCTGATAAATGACCATTTTTCATTTATATTTTCTTCAAACTTTTGGCTCTTTAGCTACTATAACTCATCGGAGTGATTGTTTTCAAGGCGAATATTATGGAAATTTTTGTTGAAAATGGCAAAAACGACCAGAGAGACCCTCGTTAATGATATTTTTATGAAAAATATTTCTGTTACTTTGCATTTCTAAATGATTATACAAGAGCTTTGCCATTGCCTTATTATTCAAAAATTGTGATACTCTTAAAAGTTAATGTTAACTATGCATTTTAACAAATTGAATAACTACGATGTCGACCCTATTCCGTTAAATTTGTGACACCTTTTATGCTTCATTAAGCATATTGACATTATATATTCATTTGCTTTTAAATTAACACCTGTTATAAATTGGTTCTAATAAAAATCAAGATTTGAGTGACTTGAATACATTTGAAATTGTTTTTAACTTTTAATTATGCACTTCAAAAATTGCATTCTCAAAATGGCTACATTTTTTCGAAAGCCGGAACATTAGAAAGAGTTATATATTGCATTTTAATCTTGTGAATTTATAAAGAAAGGCAGTATGCTTTTTAAGTTTCGTAGCCTCTGAAATTTTCACGTAGGTGATGTCTTTATACTTCTAGCCATTCAGTATTATCTTCCTATGTTGTTATCAGCCTTTGAAAAAAACGTTGAAAAGAAGTTTTTAAAACCGAGGAACATTCACCTCCTTAGATCATGGCTTAAAAATTCCAATATTATTTTTAGAATCACAATTGATTTATATAAGAAAAAACGGATTCATCTCTTCAAATGTCACCAATGTCGCTTTTCTAGATCTCAATTTCCAACCAAAAAAACCCCTCGTAGATGTAAGTGTCCATACAGATTGATTTCGATTTTTGAAAACAACGTTATCGATTGATTCGAGATAGCCCAAAAAATACATACGATGTTTATTTAGGGATTTAAGAAGATTATGTCTTAGCTCGTCTACAGCCCAGCGTGAACTTGTGATCAAAAAGATTTCTAGACCAAGTCTTTCATTTTTTTGGCAGATATATATAGTCTCAAAATTTCCAAGCGATTATATATTCGCAAGCGTCCCCATCAAGTGAAATCGAAAATAGCGCTGAGTATCAGATCCATATTTAAACATTTTTTGTAAAAACATACTAAGAAACCTAGTGGTTTTTTGAAAATAGAAAAAGTGTCCGAATCTGACCTAATTTTGACTATATCTTTCACTTTTATGATGCGGTACCACAGTAAAATTACCATTGTTACAGGCAATAAGTGTTCAGTGTTACAAGGTCATGATAATTGCATACGGTTATCCCCGAAACCGTGTCACAAAAACTCTAGTGTTTAAAGCTTGAGCTTTTAATGACCGACATGGATATAGTTTCCTAAGTGATACAGTATCAAAGCCTAGTGATCAAATAAGGAAATACAGGTATCATCAGCACGAATAAACGAGAGTCGGCCACACCAGCAAACCTGATTCGAGCCAATTGTGGTTAAAGTATTTTATCGAATATGATCACGTACTCGCGAATGTATAAAGAGTCAATTGGGCATGAGTCGTTTTCGAAAGCCGATATCTAAATGTGAATATTTAAGCTACTAAATAGGCACTTTGTTTTGAAAAAGTATTTATCTCCAATTATTCCAGATCCTCCCCTCAATTCTTTAACAAATTTGGTTTAGATTTAGTCGAGAATTCACGTGATTATATTTGTGATTTACATATTATAATGTAATAAAACTTACTTCAGCTATCACGAATCATAAGACGTGAATCTATTTATTCTTGCATGTTCAAACCGTGTTAGATTTTTTCGTCAAAGATATAATGTACCGTATACATTTCAATAAGCGCTTCTTGACTTTTAAGTCTAAATTTTCCGTTTCCCCACTTTCCTAGTGAAATTTGTAAATATTGCACAGTCATTTTTATTCATGATTCTAGAGAGAACATATCAAAAAAATTCACCTAGGTAGGAAAAAAAATTGTCGGGCATAGATTGTTAATCTTTCATGATTCTCTGAAATGAAAGTGATCAAAGACGTGGACTAAAACGAAATTTATCGATGTTAACCATTTTCTGAAAATTAATATTCCAATATTTGTTGCAAGCTGAGGATTTTCTACAAATTTTGCTATCAAAATATATATCCTGAAAGTCCATGTAATATATTTATCTGGAATATTATCAATTTAGGAACACCACACTTAGTGTCGATTATAATTGTCCTAATTTACTTTTGGAAAAAGTATTGATTAACGTTACACTTTTAATGAAAGTATATGAAAAGCGGTCTCTGAAAATCAAGTTGAGTTCTTATATCGTGTAAATTTCTGGAGTTATAATATTTGTACTCAATATTTTGATATTTATAATAGGACTTCGCAAAGTTCGCCGCGCTCAATAGCAACTTGCAAACTGTCTGATACAGTCAATACTAGGCGCTAACACAACGAAAAAATCCTCAACTAATTTTGGCATTATCTCTTTCAACTACTCGAAAGTTGAATTATGTCAAAAAAACCGACAGATTGCTTGAACCGTGATTGTCGTAACGGTGTGATAATGTATTTCGACGCAGTTAGCCACTTGCAAAGTTTCCGAAATATTATTAGAACTTCGAAACAATGGAAGAAAGCGGTGTTTGACGTGATTCTCAATGTGTCGAATTTTTCTGTCCGAACCCATCTTCACACCCATTTTTCCACCAATTTTCAGCAAAAAATCTAATTCAAGTTTACATTTTTTTAAAGTTTGTCATTTTAACGTTTATCTATTTTAAAGCTTTATTCATTTTAAAGGTATCTTTTACTAGTTTTAAATAATGCTTATTCAGAATAAAGTGGTGGCATAATAGTAATTTTAAAGAGATTACCACGGTATCGCACTCACGTTTTTAAAATGGAAGTTTTCTATGTCTTTATGGCCTTATTTTATGCTAAGCCTGCTACATTTTATTTGTTTCCTTTGAACCTAATCGCGATTGTTAAATCTTTCAAATTATAATGTCTTTTAATTATAAAAATTTGCGAACATTCACCGTTGTCTTCATACCAGAACGGTTTGTTTAAATTACAATAAGGAAGTTTGACTATTTTCTGCACGTTTTCCTTAGTAGGCAAACAAGACATTACTCAGTCTAGTAGCTTCATGATGTCATAGATTAGTGCATGAAAAATGTTGATGGTATTAATATTAGATAAGTTTACTTTAGACGAAGATGTCAAAAATGATAATTCTGCGTTAAGTTGATTTTTCGAATTTTTCATTGTTCTGAATATATGAGATGTAATTAATGTGTATTGACGAGACTTCAATTATATTTGATTTTTGTACGGTCTGTGGACCACATGACACGGGTTTCTCTTAGAAGTCATCACAGAACAAGGATAATTTGAGCCGCTTTTATAAAATAATATTAACCCTAATTTACTGAGAATTTAACCCTCTGTTGGAATCGAATATGGGGTCGGATCAATTATTATCTATTGTAATTATTAAAACCGAATCGAACATGCCAAAATTAAAAATCGACAGAATCACTAAGGAAAACATTAAATATTAATACACGTATTAATATTATGATTTGACTAAAAAATCTATATTGAGAACATGACCTTTTCTCCGTATACGATACCTTGAACGCCCGAGTTTTGTAGTTGCATTAATTAATCTCGATCGTAAATAATTCTCGTTCCTCCAGGTTACTGCACATCTTCCTCCTAAGATATATACAATTAAAATAAATTCATTTTTAGGACCTGGTACTTTTAACAGGATTGTAAAAAAATACTCTCCTTGGATTATTGTGGGGTGATATGAAGTCAAATCAAACATTTTAACAATAATTATATAACTTTAGGCAAAGTTACTCTATTAATAAATTGGCGAAGAACTTTGTTTTAAGTATCATTTTTTTTTTTGTTTGGATGACAACTGCTTTCTCAAATGGGGAGCACATATTTAACCGTCGGATTACCAATGTGCTTAAATGGGAAAAAAAGTATTAAAAAAAACTTACATACTTTCTGCACATATCGCCGATATTGCGATGGCGCTTGATGTTTTATTACAATACTTAGTTGGTCGTGTCACTGATGAACACATTTTTAACGACTTAATTCGATAATCTAATTATTTGCAAATCTCATTTTAATCAACATCTCTTCTCAAATCAATATGAATATCACCAAAAATTACATCAATTTTGCATTTTTATGCCTTTCCAACAATTGTATTATACAATATAATCAAATATATAAAATATTATATTCTTTAAATAGACAGAATTTGCCTATCAAGCAAAGGAATGTTTTTAAGCGTGTTGGCTATCGCAAAGATTATAGTGTAGTTGTGTTGGGTTGGTATTCGTTGAAACTACTTTCTCGATTATTCTCGGTAAAAATATTGGGGATGATTTATTGAGGGTTATAGTGAAAATAATTGGATTAAATGCAGCTTCAAGACGAAAATAAATGCCTTTTTGGAAGTCTGTGAATTAAAGCTTAGTACACTGCCTTCAGGAGCGAAGAATGTGAGAAGATATATGAAAAAATAATAGACTTCAATGTTAAATTTGAGCAAAAAAGAACAGGAAAGGTTTCAAATTAAAGCGGAAGAAATACGAACTCAAATTTCGATCACAATACGATTGATATGGTTAATACTTATTTCTCTTCGATTACCATAATAATTTATACATTTTTTTAATCACAAAGAGCTTATAATATATCTGGTTAATTTCTTTACCTTGTACCTCAAAAAATGTCAAAAACACCCTCAAGTTAAACTCACTCATTTATTTTCGGGGAAGGTTTGTATATGATACGGTTTCATCTATCGCGTCTCAATTCCATCGCCGCCATACATCTCGCGAGGAACAGGCCCACCAGTACTACCGTTATCACAATTCTATCGCTCCTGATCAGTTTGTTGTCAAAGGAAAACTACACACAATCCAAAACTTTATTTCTATCTAACTGAATCATAAAAAACGGTTTTATCGATCAAAAAGCGCAAAATGTTCTTATTTATATAAATAAATGTAATTAAATATCTAAAAGTTCAAAAGCTCCATTATCAAATTGATCATTATTTAGCTGACCAGTTCTTATGGAAAGTCATTTTGTTTCAATAGTTTAAATCTATTTCGAATAACTTCGCTAAGTGGCTAGGTAATTTATATAAATTTTATAATCGGCATTATTATATTTTATACAAATTTATAAAATAATAGAGAACTGATAGATACATCAAATGTGCCCTGATTCGCGTTAAGCTTCTCATGGTTTTGGCCTATACTTTTTTTTATCGCGGGCAGTTGTTATATATATTATAATATGTTACGTTTGATTTATCAAACTTGTCTATTTGTGCTTTAGCCAGATGAGAAAAAGGTCACTGATTTTTCTAACTCGATAACCTTCGTTCAGTCTAAAATCTGGAACAAATTTTGACACTTTTCTGGTTAAATCACAAATACTATGTTCGATAAGAGGAGATTTGGCACAGGAGATTTTATAAACAAATTGTGTGATTTGTAGGTTTCGTTTCAGGTTTCTCACTATTTGAAATAGACTCCTCGAACTTTGTCATGACCGTATCAAGAGAGTTTTTTCTAAACTTTTAAAATTAGATCTCTATAGCGTTATTGAGGAAAATGGTTATGTCTTAAGAATTGATTGAGTCAGATGAATTCATGCGTTCAATAGTGAAGTTTAATGATCAGTCATATTTGTTTATTTCTTTCATAAATGTACGAATCGAGTTTTTATGAATAACAACTAGTGAATCGTCCGCAAATCTATTATATGACAAAATTTTTTTACTTTCAATATATTTTTCGACTATTTTTGTTTCGAGGTCATTTACAAAAATATCTAGTTTTTTGCAATTTAAAACTTGAATTTTTTACAACGTTTCGAATATATTTTTATTCATCTTCAGGTATTAATGAAAAGCAGAACAAAATTTGAGGAAAAGTTGACACAAAAACTAATTTGGTATTATTCAAACGGGCATCCAGATAATACCAAATTAAAGCCCGTTTAGGTTATGTCATCACCGGTCATACACTTACAAATAAAAGTCATTTTTTGATGTTTGACTTGTTTGTTAATGTCTGGCTGGTGAAGTGTGATTAGCAAACCCTCATACAACTTTCTGTGGTAAGGGTTTGTTAAGTTTGTTTCTAAGATTTTGAAATGGTCGTGTATAAATGCACGACCCATTTCAGCAAATTTATTTTTGGGTGGTAAGTTGTCTGGATCAACATTAAATTGATCATAAAGTGTATTTTTATATTTTTCACAAGCAGAAATATGTTTGAAAACGTGAGATGATTTTTTAGTTCGATGTTCTAGGATTCGAGCATGTAAAAGTCGTTTTGTTTCTCCTATATAGCTCGAATCACATTCACAATCGAATTGATAAATCACATCGTTGTTATTGAAATAGTCTTTTTTGGGTTTTAGGCGAGGAAGTATGAGACTAGCCAATTTTAAGGTTGTAATTTACAAAAATGTTACTGAGTGAAGGACTTAGACTACTGCCCACATTCAGACCAGATTTTTGCAGATAAATTCCGACTGATGTTCTTACTATGCTAAATTTTTGAAGAAGTTTGATCAAAAACATTTTAAAATGTTCTTTTTATGGCGCAGGGTAAATTTTTCCTTCTTTATCCTTGAAATCGAAATATTTTTTGGGCTTCGAATAACTAATGCACAAAACTTTCACCATTACAATCTGAATATAACTACAAAATTAAAGGGATTCTATAGGCAGTCTGTACCTTCTAAACTAAAATTTTTTTAAGGTACAACAATAACTTATGACTTAAATTAACCGCACAGATCGTGGGCAGATTAATTGGTGTACTTTTTGACGAAATTCTTCGATTTGACTTTAGAATCACCAAATCGACGCATTTTGTTAAAAACTCAAACGAT
>SCLH01062882.1:22326-33306 GCA_004367855.1 Oikopleura vanhoeffeni
GATACATTTTGAAATATTAATTCTGTCAATTTTGTAAGCACGGTTCTGATTCGACAAGCCATCCGTCACTTCTGATTTTTTTTAGGAGCAAGATTTTAGTTTAAATATATAAGATAGATGTTATACATTAGTATTTGGTCAAACGATTTGTACTTGTGCGACAATAAGCCATTGAAAAACCCTTAAAATGAGACGACCACCCGCTTAAGGAAGTTGTGGGTGTAAAGAATGCATGAGTGGAACAAAATAGTTTATATTTTGTCTAGTATCCGCAGTAGTCATGTTTTCGACGTGGTATCACTCGTGGTATCACTCGTGGTATCACTCGTGGTATCACTCGCCTCATTCCCCCACTAAAAATAAGGCAATAAGATGGGTTCCAGTCCGTTAACCGTCGCCCACGCATGGTATTAGGTACCGCGTAGGAGCGCCAGAACAACCTGACACCAAACCTTGGGAAATAAACCGCTGGGAAATTAAACCAAATGAACTTATTTTACGTATAAAAACAAACAGAATAATTTTTTCAACGAAATAACGACAATAAAATATGACAATATTTCGTAGGTTTCATACATTTTATGTTTTATTCAATTTGAAACAAAATAGACCGACTAATTCCGATTTTAAAGAGAATTTCTGAATTTAATTTTTACCGTCTTAAAACAAACAGAGAATAATTTTTTTTAACGAAATAACGACAATAAAATATGACAATATTTCGTAGGTTTCATACATTTTATGTTTTATTCAATTTGAAACAAAATTGACCGACTTATTCCGATTTTTGTGTGAATTGAGAACATATTTTTACCAGTTTTTCACTGCGGTACCGGTGAGCCATCCTTCACCAGAATCATAAAAAGTTACTTGCAGGTGATAGAGAAGGTTTTAGTCTCCCGTATTTTTTTTCTCATTTATTCTTATCTGCCCGTTATCAACCCTTCCAGTCCAGCTGGAGGAGAGGGCTATTTTCCCCAGCAATTCCAACATTCTACACCCACAACCCCCTTAAGNAACAACCTGACAACAAACCTTGGGAAATAAACCGCTGGGAAATTAAACCAAATGAACTTATTTTACGTATAAAAACAAACAGAATAATTTTTTCAACGAAATAACGACAATAAAATATGACAATATTTCGTAGGTTTCATACATTTTATGTTTTATTCAATTTGAAACAAAATTGACCGACTTATTCCGATTTTTGTGTGAATTGAGAACATATTTTTACCAGTTTTTCACTGCGGTACCGGTGAGCCATCCTTCACCAGAATCATAAAAAGTTACTTGCAGGTGATAGAGAAGGTTTTAGTCTCCCGTATTTTTTTTCTCATTTATTCTTATCTGCCCGTTATCAACCCTTCCAGTCCAGCTGGAGGAGAGGGCTATTTTCCCGAGCAACTCCAACATTCTACACCCACACCCCCCTTAAGCAATTTCAATCTACAATGTTGTTTTCTGAGCAAGAACATTGGGATGACCGCTAATTGGTACATTTTTGAGCTTGGTATTTGTACCAGTTAGGGAGAGAGAGGGACTGTACACGTTTTTGAAGATCAAAATGTCGTCCCTGTGAAAAGCACTCGAACAAATTGAGCTCGATGATCCGTCCTTCTAAAAGCACTTCACTGTAATGACTTCATATTCATAATTTTTATTAGAATTGAAGTTTATGGCAGATGACGTGGTTTTTAACATCCTTTTTGATTCTTTCGTCGAAAATGTTATAATCAAATCTATTTTTGAGACAAATGAAATGACACACAGAGATTTGGTTTAGTCACATTTAATTTAAACATATTTTATTATCCATTTTATAAATTTTATTTTGCTCATTTTATCAATTTTTTATAGCATTTAAGGGGGTACCCGACGGTATAAAGGGTGTTTTCGTGGGCGCGCTGGATACAAACAATACATCGCACAGACTTGTAAGTGATATAAAAAAACCACCGTAATTTCAGCTTTCGGTTGAATACACTTTTAATCTCCCAAATTTTATGAAAAATTGTATGAACTCAGTAAATATAACGATTTTACAAAGGGTATTTCAACAAATTCAAAATATCCGATGGACAACTATGGTAGGAACTGAAGCTCTCAAAACAAGTTCACTATATCTATAATGTTCGTATTGATATTTTGAAGTTTTGAAAAATTTCAACTCTAGAAATATTCGCAAATCGAAATTGCACATCTTGCACAAAAACATTCAGCCACCATAGTTTAATATATCACTTTATTTATTTTCCTACTGTATTAGATTTAAATTGCACTTATCTTCTAAGAGAAACACATATCAATTTCATAAAGAATATTTTTTAGGACCAATCTCTCACTTTTTTAACATAGAAGCGCTCAACGTTTGAGTTCAGCAAAAAATTCGAAAAAAACATTATATTCTTTTATTCAAAAATTGACTCTTACCACTCTATTATTACACTGAGTGTACACCTTAGTGCCGATAACAGCTCAGCTGGCCAAATCGTTACGAGATAACGCAAGGTAATTACGTACGGATTAGGGTGCGTACGCGATAGGGGTACGCGATAAGGGATACACGACCAGATGTACTCATAGTTTCTTCAATGCGAATTCAAATGATAAAATCACAATGATCTACCAATGCAGGTATTTGAGATATTGAAAATGAGTTACAGATGGACAGATATATATAGAAAATACATAAGTTATATCAAACAAGAATTTAGGCTCATTTGAATAACCGAATTTTTGCCCTGATAGAGAATTATTTCGAAAGACAACAATCACCAATCAACGTTTTCTTTACTTCAAAACAAAAATCAGTTATAATTTTGATCTCATCGAAATAAGATGTAAAATACTTTTTTTTTTCTTATTTTTATATTTTTGAATAGAGAAAAAATGCGGAAAGTTTACAATGTAAGTTAACTTGGATTAATTTTATACATATGTGTACATGTTTGCAAAACCTTCAAATTCCTTCTTGGCACCTAGATAACTTTAGTACGTCGAAATAATAACAAAAGTGATTTCGTATTTTTTTCCAAATAAAATATTTTTTCTCTTTTTTTTTTAAATCGCCTTGATGATTTCAAACTCGGAAAAAAGTACTTTTTAGTTTAGGTAGAGCTTTGAAAATACCACCAATGAATTTCAAATTGTCTGAAATTATATATCCGGTTTTGAAAAAAATTTTGAGTCACTTCTAAAATTGGCCCTAAATGAGCGCAAAATATTCCGTTGGGTACCCCCTTAAGGGTATGGGCCATACCGTATGGCCCGTATGCCGTATGGTGGTTCCTAATTTCACAAATTCCGGATTAAAAAAAAGCCAAACAGGGGTTTCAACATACCATTTTGAATTTCAAATTTGTAGACCTAGCCTTAATCTTGCGAAAAAATATGTTCAATTCTTGTATTATTTGAGGCATCTTTTCCGAAACGGGAAAAACCTATCTCCTTCCTAGATTTTATTTTGAATTAACCCTAATTTTTTTTACATGCGCGAATAAAGTAACAAAACTGTTAGAGATCTTTTTTTCGCGGATAAGTGCTATAATTCTTCTGGAATCCCGAAACCAACACAACCGCTTTTGGAGATTCATTCATCAAAATATACAGGGTGTAAGATTTTTCCATTCTTTTTTCCAAAATTGTGAGAGCGATGAGAACGCTAATGTGAACGGTTAACTTTCGGCAAAACCTACGTGCTTTCTCAGATTCAACCAATCAAAACGTCGGGAATCAAGTCTATCGAATTTGGAAAAAAGAAGGGAAAAACCTTACACCCTGTATCTCCTCCGAAGTCTATTTTCAAAATTCGCTCAAATTTTTCCAAACGCTGGTGCAAAAAGTCCGAGAAACTCTGAAGAGAAAGTTGGCTTAGTTCAAGCCGATATTTTGAGTTTTTAGTGATCAAATTGAAACAAACGCTATTTTTCCACTTAATATTGAGAAAAGGCCTTAGAAAAAATCGAAAAAACTGAAAAAATTTTAAAATTTTTGTTGATATGTGGGTTGTTTGTACTTTTAAAACATTGACGATTGATTTGGAGCATTTTAATAATATATTAACTGCAAAAAATGTAGGAACCACCATACTCTTTGAAAAAACTCGAAAATGTAGACTCAACGAAAGTTTTTAAAATAACCTGCCGAATAGTCGCAAATGCCTGAACTAAAGTGCCTCTGAGCAGTAAATAGGGTGTCAACATCATTTCGTCTTTTGGAAACACCACATCCGATTGAGTTATGATATAGTTGAAAAATACCATACAAATTTAGAAACAAATTATAAGAAAATCTTTTTGATCGCATTATTTTTCAAAGTTTTAAAATAAATCTCAACGGGTGAAATAGTCAGATTCGGAGCAATATGTACTGGTTTGATTAAGTTCATCAATATGTAGGTCGCAGATTTTAATTTTGTTCTCACAACTGTTTTGATGAATTATCATGTTGCTTTCGCGAAGGAGAGTGATTTCATAATTTGAAAATTTCTAAATAACGAAACGGAAAGGATTTTGTTGGGTGGGTTATTCAGCGGAAGAAAGTGATATCATTAAAATGGTGAAAAATGCAAGAGATATAATAATCGACACGCTTTTATCAAGATCAATCATATTAGATGATGTAATCATCTTAACGAATTATAATTATTGCTAAAGATTTCAGATTTTTTAACCCCCAAATGAAAATTGGAGTATTAGCGGCACATACGTACTAACCTGGTATGCCTGTCTGATTTAACTGGACTTGTTAACATAAGCGATGCCAGTAACTAAAGCGATACCAGTACATTCATGATCGAATATGCCTGAAATATTGGTATTGAAAATTATTTCAAATTTCATTCTGACTGAAGCTTTCAACAAAGTCACTATATCTTATATGACGGAAGACTGGCGGATAATAGTTCAAAAGGCGGCAAGGGATTAGGAGGGGTTAGTGTTTTATGCTTGGGTCTTGACTTTTGTGTCGCGTGATCAGAATGGAGTTTTTTATGGCAAGGGATTAAAGGGGATTAGTTTTTTCGCCTGGCCCTAACTTTTTGTGCCAAGTGACCAAAATGAAGTTTTTGGTTTACCTCAAGCGTGGTAGCGCGGAGGTAGCGAGTTCTGACCAGATTTGATAAGTGTTTTTCGTTTCAAAAATTGAAAGTAAAACTTAAGGAAAAAACCACGGTCCAAGGGGCGTTATCCAAACTTGAAGGAAACATTAAAAAATAAATAAAAACCTCAACATCATTATTCATCTTAAGCAAATTCATCTTACCCCGGAACTCATAATTCTACAGTCTGTAGTAAAAACGTGATATCCTGTAAAACTTCGTCATCGGAAAGTATTCTGTTAGCCAATCATGAGCAAAATTGGTCAATTCGTCGGTCCAATCTACTTAACGGCAACATTTATAATCAAAAAAGTTCAAAAGATAAACGCAATATTTTAGCACCAAAAATACGGAATTTTGAAAAAATCCAGGAATTAAATTGCACGTTACAGCTGTGAAAAAATCCAAATTTCCAAATTTAGCTTTTTAGTTTCGGAATCAATCATCGAAAAAAGCGTTTTAGTACCATGTATAAAGTTTAAATTCATATAAAAAAACAAGCAGTCAAACTTTTATTACAGTGAATCATTTTTTTCAATCTTGAAATCATATGACGATCATTCATGACGCACTCAAATTACATTTCGTGTTTCAAACCTCGAACGCTCAAGCCAATTCCGGCGATGATATCGGGCGCTCTCCCTGTATAAATTTATATTTTTTTAATACTGAGCCACTCCGAAGGAGCAATTTATTAAGGGGCCTCGGTTTGCATTTTGACAGATTTGCACTTTTTCATTTTTTTTGTCTAGATGGGAACCTTTTTGTCACTTCAAAAATTTTCGATAAAAACATTTTCAAACACAAGTTTCCAAACTTTTTTCAGCTTACTTTGTAACTGAATTCTTCAGATTGATTATTTGTCACTTTATAAATCGTCTTTTGGAAAAAACACTCCAAAAAACGCGCGTTTGTTAAGTTACGTGTTCCTAAATTACAGTAAAATTTATTTTTCTATGATTAGGAGCTCTAAAATACGGTTCCTGTCAACCGTGGTGGAAATTTATTAAATCTTTATTCATACGATTTCTTAAGTCAAGAGCGAACATTTAAATTATTTGCAAAAAAGGTCGAAGAAAAACCGAAATCTTCATCAGTTTAAATGAAATAAATTTTAAAACGGTCGACAGGTTGGCTTCCAATTGGGAATCCTCGGTGAAACTATTTTTTTTAATTCTTGACTAAGAGGCTTAACTTCATTTCGGTGCAAACCGTATTTTCATTCAAAAAAGTATGATCAGACTCTGAATTCAACTAATTTCAGAGTATAAACATGAGCGAAGAAAGAAAACGAAAGCATATTTCAAATATAGTTAAAGTAGCCATTCCAATTATTTTCAGCTAAGGATTTCCAAAAAAATAAGTTTGGAAATTTTTGACAAGAAATGATGAAAACAATTATAAAATTATTTTATAATTATTTTTGATCTCAAAAATCACTTAACCATAGACATATGGCCATAATGGAAACCTATATGTATGAAACATAAGTGGTTTTCATAGAGCATATGAAAAATATGTGGTCACCTGTATCGAAAAGTTTAAAATAGTAGCCATTTGTGTGAAGTTTTTTCGTTTGATTGAAACAAAGTTATTGAAAAAAAATAACTTGAAACGACAAATAAGGCATGTTTTTTCATTTATTTTGGATACTTTATCAAAAATTCTCGATTCGAAAAGTTAAATTCGAACTCAAAAATTTTTCTTAAACAGCCATAATTGCAAAAATCGCTAGTTACAAAAGATATAAATGAAGTCACATGGATATGATCTCACTTTTGATGTATATATTGGAGTTTATATAAGATATCAATACATCCAGTGAAAAGTTTTCATCAAGACCCATATCGGTATTTGTCAAAATGCACCGAGGCCCTTAAGATCAATAATATTTCTGGAATAAGAATTGTACCGAAATAATGACGTCCATGAGTGGAAATCCACTCGAATTTGACTACGGTGTTTCTGCAGCACATCCGGGTATCTCGCTGCTATCACTAACTTTGACTCTTCTTATCTTCATAATCAAGGAGCTCATCTTTTCTAAATTTCGGTCTGATCTTTTTTATCTCAAACTTATCAAGTTTGAATAAAAAAACTATTATTCTGAATTGTTTGACTATTCTGACCAGGGGATAATTCAGACTATTGAGCCAATCAGATCAAAGGTGATTAAACGGATCAACCAATTAGACCGCCGCAAACTATTTGGGTTAATTCTGGAATTCAGCGAGAAAATACATGTTTTATTATTTGCCAAAAAATCGCTGGCTTTGTATAGCTCTAAATATGGCTCTATTATGATGGCGGAGCTCATCACGAGAAACAAATTCCCAAGTTCACAAAATCAGCGATGATTCACAAATTATGAATATAATAACTTTTATCGATATGTGACACAATTTAGACGATTATTGAAAATAGATATTTCAAAACTCAAAATGGGGTACAGTGTTTTTTAACTGTTTGTTAGGAATTTTTTTATCTTCATTTATTAAGAACTTGAGGGTATTTTTTTTTTAATGAAAAATTTTTCAAAAAAAATCGATTTAGAGTCAATTTCGTGATTTACAGATTAAGTGAATCCCAGTTCTAGCGAAAGCCGTATAAAGTACAAGGCTGATTTTTGGCCAGTGAAACTTAAGCGTTTTCGGCTACCTGTTTTTAATTGAGGGTCGGCGACCAAATGACCTCTAATGACCGGTCAAGTTCAAGGTTCAATCTCAAGTTCATTCGTATAGGACCTTGTAAGTCCCCCCAAAAAGAATTGGAATGGTCAACTTCTAATTGAACTTATAAACTATGGAGTCAATAATGTACTAAGGTTCATGGCGGGAAATTTTGTGGGGGTGCTCTAGCGAACCTTGCAGTACGTGACCCATATGGGCACGTTCATTATAAAGTCGACCCTTCCGATTCTTTTGGGGGTACTTACAAGTTTATACGATGAACTTGAGGTTGTCTTTGGGTGTTGACCAGTTTTTGCTCTCTAGCGACCTCTCAGTAAATTATTGACTCATAGTTCCTAATACGTTCATTAGAAAGTCGACCCTTTGAGATTGACCTTGAACTTTGACCTGTCATTAGAGGTCAAATATTGGTCGCCGACTCTCAATTAAAAAAACGGGTAGCCGAAAAACGCTTAATTTTCACTGGCCAAAAAATCAGCCTTCTAGCACTTCATACGGCTTCGCTAGAACTGGATCACATTTACCTGTAAAATCACGAAAAATTGATCTTAAAATCGATTTTTTTTTGGAAAATTTTTCATAAAAAAAAATCCTGAGTCTTAAAATGACCAGAAAAAAATTCTGTACAAGATAGGTTAAAAACATCGATACCCATTTTTGAGTTTTGAAATTTCTTATTTCAAATCGTCTTAACCCGTGTACTCAGACAGTTTCCATTGGCATGCTAAGGCATCAAACACGAATTTTTTGAAATTTATAATTCTGAAGGTTTTCACAATTCTGTAGCTTTTTGTTAATTTTTTTTAATTTTTCTGGCCCGTTAATTATAGTTGGTTGGTTACACGAAATTGTTGAACTCAAATAAAATAAGACGGAATAAGTTTTTAAACTTGAAATTATGGGAGTTGTCTTTTAAGAACCTGGGTCAAACCCCCTGGGTCTATCCCAACCGTACGTACGATCCAACTCTGGTGTGATATCAGTATAAAAACAAAAATGGGATCTAATGGTTCGAAATTTAAAGTAGCTTTATTTATCTTGTAAACTAAAACCGTTCTTATTTATTTTCGAGATAAATATTGCTTTTATCAAATCAGGAAAATTAAAAAAAATCACTTTCCAAATAAATAAAACNAACCCGTGTACTCAGACAGTTTCCATTGGCATGCTAAGGCATCAAACACGAATTTTTTGAAATTTATAATTCTGAAGGTTTTCACAATTCTGCTCTTATTATAATATTGCTCTTATTAAATAAGGAAATTAATATTTTTAATCTGGTATGAATATTCGCAATTCAATATCAATTTTAAATATTTTATGTAAAATAATGAGTTTGAGGAGGCGAAGCCGACCCAAACTAAATATTTTGAATATACAAAGATTTTTTGGAGGACAAATTGTGGAGGAAGCAAATATTGTGTCCCACTTTAAGTATCTCATTGGTTCATTATGAACTTAGTGATGTCCAAACTTATCTTCGTTAATAATAAATTATGTCATGTGATAATCATTTTAGTTCACACGTGACGTTCAAACTTCTTGTTATTAATAATTGAAGCAGCGCATGAGTCATTTCGTTCGCTTTTCATGCGCGTAGCTTCAATAAAATAATAGAGAAAAAACGGAAAGAAAACTCACGCAAATCTTAACTTTTTACAGGCGAGAAAAATCTGTTCCAAACCCTGGTGCTACATTTAATTGATTAAAAACTTTAAATTCTGATTGGGCGGTTCCAACACGTTTATTTCCTTTTGATAAACGCATTGAAAAACCGTAATAATACGAAAAAGACAAAACACTTTTAATTTATGTCAATATATTTTATTTTTCATATGATCTATTAGATCAATCGCCTCATTATTGGTATCCTATCAGAAAACAAAGATTAGTTGAAACAGTATAAAACGTAAAAAGTTATTTGGACACCTTGGAGTTTAAGTAAAAAAACAATTTTGCTGGGTAAGGATTGCACAGGGAACAATTTAAATCTTTCGAGGTTTAAAAGCACAAAAAATACGATTGTATGAAAAACATTCGCCGATTGGTATTGCTTTTTTAGATTTTTCTTGTATGGTTGAAATAAATGATTTTGATATAAAAAATAAATTATTGTTTATTTTTATTGCCGGAAACAATCAGATCAGGGAACTTTCTGTTCGTAAATGACTAGACTTTAACAATAAAATTAAAATAAGATTTGGTGCAGAATGCGCACAGGGTCAAAGTGTAATTTTGAGCCTCAATATCCATGCAATATTATCTCGTTTCTAGATGATTTTCAAAGTTTTTGGTTCTACCTTATAACCATGAATCGCATTTTTTTATTTGGTCAGGTCGGGTCGGCTCGATCCCGAAAAATCCGGTCCATGTTTATAATTTCGTTTGGTAAATTGTCAATGTATAAAAACTTTCAAATAGTCTTTGTTTTTTGGTGAAATTGCAAAAATAAAGCTTAGTGTGAAATAAAATTGTAAGCGATCATGGGTGTTGTCCCATAAAAAGTTGTAAAAAACGGTGATAAACCAGTTAAAACCCAGTTCGTTTTCTTCGCTAATAAATCTCAAATAACTTTGCGGACAAAACATTCTTCCCAAACTTTTCAAAAAAAAATATGTATTTTGAAAATGGTGCACCTCCTTCTTATGATCAACTGACGGATTATAATTATGACAAAAATTTTGGAGAGAAAAATCAGCAAATACCGGGAATCATACCGTTTGCTGGAGGCAATTTCACCGATCCAGGAGTACAACCGGGTATGGTTTATACCGGTCACGTAAGTCAATCTCGTCATTTTTTTCTGAATTTGATTGAATTTGCGATATTTGAAGAAAAATTTACCGATTATCGAATGCAGTCGGGTTTTGACCAATCAAAGAGCGAAATTTTTTCGAATTATAAAACTTCCAAAAAAATGTTCATCTCAAAAAATGTTAATCTTAAAAAAAATTATTAGTTCTTAATAAGAAAATAATAAATATCCCTTTATCACTTTTTGTTTAGAATGCGTAGCCACTACTTCTTTTAACGTGTGATTTTAACGTTGTGGCTACGCATTCTAACCAAAAAGTGATAAAGGGATATATCTAATTAAGCTCAAATGTTCAATTTGTGCGAGCAGGCTTTTCAA
This sequence comes from Oikopleura vanhoeffeni, assembly GCA_004367855.1. NCBI lineage: Eukaryota > Metazoa > Chordata > Appendicularia > Copelata > Oikopleuridae > Oikopleura > Oikopleura vanhoeffeni. The sequence goes on from SCLH01062882.1 coordinate 33,251, forward strand.
GACTCTTAAGGGAGTGGGTGTCGCTGATTTGGGCCTCTTCCAAGGTCATTTCCCGC
>SCLH01062883.1:0-17585 GCA_004367855.1 Oikopleura vanhoeffeni
GGCTACGTTAGATTTTGAAAAACCGTGATTTTCAGGTCAAAATAACCGTTTTCTCTAGATTACACGCGCAATGATTTTTTTTCGAAAATTCCTCGAAATCAGTGGTATGGGTATTATTAATTTTGTCATTTTAAAAAGTAAATCAAGTCCGTACCTCCAAAACTCCGGGCTCAGTTAGATTTTTCAAAGAGAAAATTTTTAAACGTCATTTCCGGCTGAAGTGACAATCAGTGCAATCCACTTTGACCCTGACTCGACGCCTATTGACTCAAATATTTCATTTCTGGTGGTTTCATATCTTTCTTGATTCTACATTCAGCGTGAAACCGATAACAAAACTACGTTTGCCATTTGCGACGACCACCCCCTTAAGTGGGTATGCGACTCAGATTGACATTCTAGTGAAATATACTGAAAACTAACAGTTCATGAGAAAAACAAAAATGCAAATTGAGATCTATCCTTAATCTTGCAAAAAGTACATCACAAATTTACCGTTACACCAATAGGTACGTATCGTAACAAGTGACATTTCCGAACTGCAAAAACTACTCCTCCAGAACGTAACTCAAATTGAGCTCAAATTTCACAGATCACGTAACGGTATAATGTCATCTTTGATCGTCGGGTTTTTGATCCGGCGACGGAACATTCTAGAACGCCAAATAACTGACGATTTTTCACAATTTCAGACTTCAAAATCTATCTCCTCCTGATAATTGCAAAATGGCTCAAATGTTATCAAGTCTTCTAAGAACAATTGTGAGGGGACCACCGTCGCTTTTTTTGCAATTTTCAGCTTAAACTCGAAATATATTTTTTGGTTATTTTCCAAAAAAAAATCGAGAAAAAAAGTCTTGATTTTTTCGAAAGTAGGGCTCAAAAGAAAGCTAGAAACACTGATGGGGAAAGTTGCTTAAAGTCAATCAATTTTGAAGTTTTAGTGGTCAAAATTTGAGCAAACGTTATTTTTAACTCATCTTTCAAAAAATATTTAAAAAAAACGAAAAAAGTGCGAAAATTCGAAAAAATTTTTGTGATTGGGTTCTTAGTACACTTAATTATCACCCCGCGGCCCCCCGTATCAATTTGGAGCGTTTTTAATGTCTCTAAGACCTTTATTAAATCAGAGTCGCATACCCCTTTGAGGCTCATTTTCTGGCCAGCAGGTGGCTCAGAAAAAAATCCTCAAAAATATTTTGTATCGCATTTGGTTACCGAATTTCGGTATTATCGGAATTACCGAATTTCGGTATTACTTTTACCCTAATAAGCTCTCGAGACGTTCGCTACTCATAAGTGATCAGGTAGTGTAATTAGGATGGGTGAATCTGAGAAAGGAGGATTTTGAAGGTCTTCAAATGACCCAATCGACCTAATGAATCGATAGATAAGTGAATTTGAGAGAAAAAACCTTCTTACAATTTTTTCCAAAAATGACTCAAAATGAGCAAAAATCATGATTTTCGATAATCAAAAATTATTTTGAAAATTTGAGACCACATACACCCTAGCATTGAGAGGTGTTTTAGCCCTAACACTGAAGTAGCTAGTTGTAAAAAAATTGAGTACCAGTTGCCAGAGAAAATAGAGTTATCTTGATTTTTCTGGGTTTTCAACGAAAAGCGAAATGTTAATCTTATTTTGCAACAAAAACTTGCAAAGACACGCTTTTTCTTATCTGGCGACTGAACAATTCTAGAACGCCAAATAACCGACGATTCTTCACAATTTGATACTTAGAAATCTATCTCCTCCTAGGATATATTTGCCAAATGGCACAAATTTGTATCAAGTATTCTCCAGAACATTTGTAAGAGGTTAAGACATGTTTCACTACCCGCCGTTGTTTAAAAAGAGGATTTTTAATGTAATTTTGTTGAAAATTAAGCCCCAAATCGGCCGAAGGCCGATAAAGGTGAATTTTATGTTTTTCATTTAATTTTGTTGAAAATGAGCCCAAAATCGGCCGAAGGCCGATAAAAGAGGATTATATATTTTTATTTAATTTTGTTGAAAATGAGCCCCGAATCGGCCGAAGGCTAATAAAGGGAATTTTATATTTTCGGTTTATTTTTAAACAAAATTAAATGAAAAATATAAAATTCTCCTTTTCGGCCTTCGGCCGATTTTGGGCTCATTTTTCAACAAAATAAAATGAAAATATAAAATCCGCCTTTATCAACCTTTGGCTTAATTTTCCACAAAATTAAATTAAAAATCCCTTTTTTAAACCACGGCGGAGAGTAAAACGTGTCTTAATCTCTTAAAAATGTTCTGGAGAATACTTGATTAAAATTTGAGCCATTTGACCAATATATCCTCGGAGGAGATAGATTTTGAAGTTTGAAATTGTATAAATCGTCGGTTCTTTGGCGTTCTAGAATTGTCCAGTCGCCGGATCAAAACAAAACTTGTCTTAAAAGATTGACACGTGATCTGTAAAAATTGTAACTCTTAATAAAATGTTTTGTTTATGCTAAAATTGACAATTTTTGTCATTTTGATTACCCTTAACAACCATTTTCCGATTTGTTAATAACTTTTGAAATATTTTTTCTAGTCTAGTTAAATTGTGCGGTTTCATTTCCGGGGTCAAAAGTGTCTTTTGAGCATTTTTATTTTTCAACCAATCAGCGATCGGCAAAATTTTGAAAATTTTGCTAAAAAAATAAATTTGAATGAATCTTTAAAATTTTTTTATCTAATGGTGACTTTCATTTATTTCTTATAATGAGCTTTCTTCTAAATGCTAAATACCGTGTTGCTGTTCACACCAACAAATCATGGAATCGCCTCTAGCACCACCTGTGGTTATCTGAGACTCATAGTTGCTAATACTGTTTTCTCAAAATCGATGCTTGCGCATCTTTTGAGCACCCAAATCATTGAATTGAAATAAATCGAGTTTTCAGGCACCTCGATTTCCGGTGCTAAACCACGTGATCTTGGTCCTCTTTAAACTTAAGATTTCGATCTGGAGCAGAATTTTTGAAAAATAGGTCAAAATGAATCTCCGTAAAATTTTCTTTTAGATGATGGTCTTGAATTATTTTGAATGATAGCCTATCACATAACTGCTAAATACCTTAATTTTGTAATAAAACGATAGTTTTCGTCATTATGAGTACCCTTCATACCCGGTATCTGACTTTGGGAAATTTATAAAAGTATTTTTTAGTCTATTTTAACCCTGCGGTTTTATTTCCGGGTCAAAAGTGACTTTTAAGCAACTTTATTTTTCAACCAATCAGCTATCACTAAAAATTTCGAGATTTTATTTGGAAAATGAGTAAAACTGAATCTCCATAAAATTTCCTGTTTAACAGTGATTTTATTCATTTCAAATGTTGACATTTCATTTAAATGCTTAACTCGTAGACTTTAGACATNACTTTTCGGCGTAATTTGAGTACTATTTGGGTACTTGGGCCAAAACCTCATTTCTTAATTTGAAGGTCACGTGATCGTTTTCGGACTTGAGTGTAATGTAAAAAAGTCTTAAAAACTTCTAAGGAACCACTTCACTTCTTTCAAAAATTGATTTAAGCAATTTTTGGAAAAAAACAGTACTACTTTTACCAACCTTATTCCTTAAATATACGGTCACGTGATCATTTTGGGGCTATAGTGTATTGGGAAAAAAGTCTTAGAATTTTTTTCTGATCACGATGAAAGGTTTAATTTTGTGATTTAAAGAATTTTTGCAAAAAATAAGTACTGTAATACAGTAAAAATTTTCAATAAAAAAACGCACAAACGTCATTTCATCTTAAAGTTTATCGATAACTTTATAACTGGTCTTGTCATTAATGTCATTAAGCGTCGTAAAATGCGATTTAATGGTGAATGGTCACTACTTGCCGGAAATCGAGTCTACGAGTTAATACTGTGGTGTTGTTTACAAGTTAGAAACTATTAGTAAAGGCTGAGAATTTTTTAGCGAAACCAACGGAAAAATAATTTTTTTCTTCAGGTTGCTAAATCATTGACTCGATGATGCAAATTAAGTAAATTGAATAAAAAGCTGAATGTATGATTTAAAAATCATGTTTTTTCAAAAAAAACGATAAAAATGACATACATAGCACTATTCACAGGCCTATAACTTTTTTGTCTCCGGGAGGGATGGGATTATTTTTTTTCTTTATGTCAATCAATCATGAGTCTACAACATCTACTAAAATTTAGGGTGTATGTGGTTTCAAAATTTCAAAAAAAAATTTGATATTGTGAAAAAATGCCGATTTTTGTGATTTTCAAACCCTAAAATGTGCCATTTTTGATAAAAATCCTAATAAAAAAAAATGTTTTCTGCAGTAGTTTTACGCCAGAAATTCATTTCTGGGGTCAAAAATCACTTTTGAGCAATTTTTTTTTCAGCCAATGAGGAAGCACCAAAATTTTGAAAATTTATGTCGAAAAATTTCAAAAAAATAATCTCCTCAAAATTTGACACAGAAATGCTTCCTCGGATTTTCCTCAATGTTGTGCTATATAGGAAATCCTTCATTTGTCACGCCGGGTTCACCCATCCTAAGTGAAATAGCCTTATAATTTAATTATCTGTCGTTTGACACTTCTCTCGAGAAAATCTGATTATATTTATCAGACTGAACTATGTATATAATTGTATAGACACACTTATATAGTAGGCAAAAATTTAACAATCATTGAAAATTTCAGATATCTTCAAACTCTGAGTCAAATTGCAACAGAGCACAATTCAACTATTGTATTCCCTATCCCAATTGAAATGTTCAAAGGCATTATCGGAAACGAACCCGCTCCAGTGATAGATTCAAGCCAAGTAAAGCTTGCTCAGGCAATGTAACAATAAATTTCATTACACCCTTATTATTTATATATCATAACTGATCAGTCAATCAACCCTTAACTCCCGTAGTGCCTTTCTGGTCATGCGTGACCAGATGCCCTTTAATCGCAATTTACGACCCCTAATCATTTATGAACAAACATTTACAAAGTGATCAATCGACTATTTGAATAATTGACGTTTGTGCGTTTTTTTTTGAAAATTTTTACTGTATACAGTTCTTTTTTTGCAAAAATTTTTGGCATCACCAAAAAAAAGCTTTCATCGTTATCAGAAAAATTCTAAGACTTTTTCTTCATGACATCAAGGCCCAAAAAAATCACGTGACCGTATATTCAAGGAATAAGGTTGGCAAAAATAAAGCTGTTTTTTTTCAAGAATTACTTAAATCAATTTTTGAAAAATGTGAAGAGGTTCTTTAGAAGTTTTTAAGCCTTTTTTTCATTATACCAAAGTTCAAAAACGATCACGTGACCTTCAAATTAAGAAATAAGGTTATAGACCATAACTTATGGTTCAAGTACACAAATAGTATTAAAATTTTCCCAGAAATTTTGAACATAACGGAATTTCTCAAGAACGTCACGTGATCTTATTTTTCAGGAAATAAGGATTAATTTATGACAATTTCCAAAGTTCGGAATCAAAACCTTATTTTTGAGTTATTTCGTCACGTGATTTTATTTGGACTTTGGTGTTATGAGAAACAAGTCCTAAAAAGTTTGAAGTTCATTCCCAAACTGTTTTTTATGTAATTTGAGTTATCAAATTACCGTGAATTTCAACTATGGGTCAATTAGGTACTGAAGGTCGTCAGAGAGCAACAATCCCCCTGTGAAATCTTAAAAATTTGACCATTTTTCGCTCTTTACTGACCGTTCAGTACATAATTGACTCATAGTTGCTAATATTTTCATAAGAAAGTCGACCTCTCTGAAATTGGGCTTGAACTTTGTCATCAAAAATAGTTCTTTTTTATTTTTAAGAAGCTGATTTTGTTAAAATTTTAATAAAAACATTAAATTATTTTTGCAGATTCAACACTCAAATTGGTGCCGATTTAATACTCCAAATTTGAAAATGTCAAATTAAGCCTAAATTCTTATTACTTATGCATTTGTTTGTGAGAATCGTGGAAAAGGAGATAATTTTTAATTTTCTTATTCACATTTGATGCCTTATAATTAATTTTAAAATTAATTAATAAAGTATATGTTAATAATGAATCTTCGGATATATCATATATGCTTGATTAAAAACGTCTGAACATGCATGACCAGAAGTCACTACGGGTCCAGAAGTTGTCGGGCACTACGAGAGTTAAATAAATTAACCTCAAATTGGATCAATATAATTTTTCGACAAAAATGACTCTTTTATGGGCAAACGAGATTTTAAAAAATTTAAGGGTCAATTATAATCTGTTTTCAAACAATATATATGTACATTTAACAATTAGAAATAAAAATATATTTGAAGACTTTGCAGTTCCATTGATAAGTGAAAACATACAGTACGTTTCTGTCTAGAAATATAGGATTGTACCGTTTGACTTTACTTATTTGGTAGTATAAAATTGACATATTTCAAATAGACTGTCACCTACAATCAACTAAATAGTTTCCAGATCGAGTGTGGAAAATTATTTCTCCCTCTCATTAATTTAAGGGAGTACTGGTCGCATTTAGTGACTGATTCATGAGATTTTCCAGATTATTTTAAGAATGTTTTTTATGATAATATGGACAAAATTGAATGATAAGAAGTCTTTTTATTCTCATTGGTCATCAAATAATTATTTTAATAGCGATTTGGAAATAACTTCTATCAATTTTGCCAAAATTTTGAGATTCCCATGAAATATTTTTTTTCGAACAACCAACGAACGAAAATAAAAATAATGGACCTTGGTGCTCTGCCCCTACCCTTCAGTGACTCATTTCTACCAGTTTTAATTTTCTGCCGGGATAATCCAGGGAGGAGATGCATTTTCCCTGTGACTCTTAAAATAAGCCCAAATAACGGTTTTTTGCCCATTCTAGCGCCGGATGAAATTTTACTGGATAAAACGGACATTGATGTTATGTGCACGTTTTTTGTGGTCAATAAAATCTATATCCCCCTTTCACACTATGCGGAAGATTTGGACCCTACTTCTTAATAACACAAGTGTGTTACGTTTACTACACATGGCCCAAATCTTCCGCATAGTGTGAAAAGAGGATAGATGTTTTCTCTATCTTGAAAACTCAGGGAGGAGATACATTTTGAAGTGAAAATATCGTCACTTTTGAAAGCTCGTTTCTGATTTGTCAGCCAATCAGAGGCCTTCGATATGTTTTTCGAAGCAATATTTTTGTTCAATTATCCCTACACTCGAACCAATACGTTGGTGCTGTTCTTAGTTTTTCATTGAATCGACTAAGAAAACCCTGTTTTTGGCCTTAAAATGCGACCAGTACTCCCTTAATCATGTGCTACTAGAAGCAATTTAATTGGATTAGAGACTTTGCTGGGAAATTGCGTGCCTGTAATTCGCTTCTTTTTTAAAGTTATTCCTCCCGTCTCACTTTGATAACGCATATTTTGCTTCAAAAAACTGAAGCCCGCGGAGTGTATAATACAATTTGTACCAGATTTGAGTACTCCCATCGTGCAACTAAAGATAATTTGAGAACAATTGGTTCATCATTTTGACATTCTAACTATGATGTAGGCTGTACCCGAAAATAATCGACTTCGTAATTTTAATTAGAAAGTGGTCTAATTTGGTCAACAAGGGCCCACTGAACATTTTTTTTTCGCTCATATGAAATTTAGAAAAAGGTTTGAATAATTTTTATCGATAATATTATCGATATTGTTTTTTGAGGATTACGAAATTATCAAAGCGCATTTAAGATTTTTGAGCAGTAACGTCGTCGAATGTAACGATGTTAAAATTGATCTCATTGAACTCAGTGAATTGAGACGAACAAATTAGGGCTTAATTAATTAAGATTATTGGATGAACCGAAGTTCGACCCTAACAGAGAAGGCATTTTTACGAATATTGAAAAAAACGTGAGCCCTGAAAAATTCTGAACAAATGTACTTTTTTGTTTTAATCAATCTAATACATCACGACATCCGAATTTGCGCAGGCAGCTTACTCTAGTGTCTGAAATGGCCAAAAAAAGCGAACAAACATAAGTTAAATTAGGTGTCTAGGGCAGGGGTCGGCAGGCCTTTTAAAAACCTGATCAGATCGAACTTGATCGGATCGGAGGTTAACAAAAACCTTATCGGAACGGATCGAAAAAAGTCAAGTTCTGCCGACCCCTGGTCTAGGGACTTTTTCAGAAACAAATATTTAATAATATTTAATTATTTTATTGCAACCAAAATAATTATTTGCAAACAGTGAAATGTGATGTTAATTTAAACAAGTGCAGTATCAGATCTGTGATATAATCATGGTCGGCATAATGTGCCATTATCCGTTGTATTGGGACGAGCTTCAGCCACCATTGTTCGTTGATAATGGACGTCTTTTAACTTCGTAAGAGATTTTCAGAACGTCTTCCAAGTCATGAAACGCCGCGGCACTCAGGCAAGATATTAACCGACAATTAATATCGAACCCAGTTTTTGAATACCGATTCGTTCACACCGAATACAAATATATTAAATGTGAAGTTACACAATTGTAAACTCACCTTTCTTCGGTTTATACCAAGTATACGGCAAATTTTTGAATTTTTCATGTCTAGTTTTAATGTGGTGTAATCCCAATTTTGAGTGATTATTTTGAGCATTTCCGCTGATGCAATAGAGCCACACTTTGTTGCGTACGATCTGTCAAAAGGAGATGGAGCGCCACCTTGTTGAATGTGTCCGAGAGTGATTGTGCGGACATCGAAAACTCCTTTACCTTCTTCGGCGTAAACTCGGTGAAGGAAATCGGTGTTGTAGTTTGCAGAAGATTTTTCATTTCGGATAATAATTCCTCGTTTAATAGGACCTTTCATCTAAATTTATTTTTAGCTACAAGTTGTGCAATTCAATAGTTAATAAATCATTAACTGAGGAATAATTATTTAATAAATATGAATCAAATATGGATGATTTATTAAAAATAATCATATAGACCGATTACAATGTTTATATTTGTCAAAAATGAAAAATGTTCATCATCATAGTGGAAACCGGTTTAATGCGGGTTAAAGCAAAAAATATTCGAATTTGAAAATTCTAGATTTTGTTCTAGATTGTTTTTGAAAAAAATGATTGCCCACCACGAGATTCCTTGGGTCAACTTAGTCATAAACCGATATTAATTTATCATAAATTAATTCTATAAGGGGCTCAAAAAATTACGACACCTACCCCCTTAAGCCGCTTTTGGTTTGAATTAAACGATCAGAATGGAAATAAGATTCTGGCCATTAATACACCACTACAAACAAATGATGTGGATTGTGGTTGTCATGCACTCATTGTGGCAGAAATATTTCAAGAAGATCTCTCAAATTCAATTTTCAAGCAAAGAAATTAATAGCTATCGTGAAAAAATGGCTTTTTGGAATAATGATGGGAAATTACTTGATCAAAAATTGTATGCAAGATTTTTAAGAAGAAATAAACTGTACTGAATAATCAAAAAAAAGGTCGGACATACAAATTTGTATAGATCGCTTCGTAAAATTATTTACCGTCAATTTCGAGTTACCGTTAATAAACTCATCACACTCTAAGCTGTTATTTTATAAATAATACTCGCTTTCCCGTATTTTGAACATACGCCACTTTATCGCGCTGATCACAGTACTTAAGCAAGCGATTTCTAATAAACACTCACACGGGTCTTTTCCCCAAATATTTGGTGAGATATTTTAAGAGTATAATTAAACATTTATATAACTCTGACCCTTTAGGTCTAGAGGATTTTTGGTGACTATTGACAAACGTTTTCTGTTTGCCAACGAGTCTAATTTTCCTGTTTGCTGTCGTATTGGTTTTGGGGTGTCGATTGGAAACGAGGGTGTGCTGTTTCCAGAGGTCAAGCCGAAACGTACTTTAGAGTTGTCTAAAGTATCCGTTTTCAACTGTGACCTAACTGTATACTGTTTAACCCTGTTTAAATGCCCTAAAGTTCTATTATTTGATCATAATAAAACCAACCAATTTCAGCTACTAAATCAGTTGTGGTTATTGCATACGTCCGGAGGGCTGAAGCATATCTTAGATTTACGTGGTGCCTTGAAAGGTGAACGGATCACGCCTTATTTTCAAAGTTAGTTTTCTATACAGATTTGTATCGATAGTTCACCGGGTCACAATCCTCTAGGCCATGTCCTACGAGCAGTCATGTAATCGTATAAGACCTGGTTCAGTACCAGGCGCTTTCGATAATTCGCTTATTAATAAAACTTTTAGTAAAAATAGCATCTTCAAAGTTGATATTAATTATATTGCTAAAGGCGATATTCATTCAGTGAACAATATTATACACAATTTTGAAGATAATATTACTAAGCGATTAAGAGACCACAAAATTACGTCCAATTATGATTTCAGAACATTGCCTTTTTTATGGCGTCCACCTAGCTATTGTTCGACCTGTACGGACGATATCACTAAAGGCATACCATCTAATATGGTCGATTTTGAAATTTTTCAAAAAGAGTATCGTTATATGCTCACTGATATCTGCGACATGTTAAGTGTTAGAAAAGATACATCCTCGGTTACAGAGGTTGCAAAAAATCAAACACTTTACGCTAATTGGGTTGATAATGAAATGTGGTTTGCATTAGACCAAGATAGTTTAAATGCAAATAAACCAGATTTAAAAACTCTTACCAAAAGATTCACCGATTTTTTTGGGGGAGGGAAATACTCTGGAGAAAACAGCCTTAATAGTTTTTTCGAAAAAGATAATATTTCATCAATTAGGAGTGTTTTAGGACACGCTACAGTTATTTTAATGGCCCAACTCCCAGATATTATAGGCCAACAATTCAATTTAGGAAAAATCACTAATTGGACCGAACTTAAGAAATTAATCTACTCCATGACCGGATGCAAATCGCTCGAGCCACCCATTTTAAAATTATTTTCTTTTATAAAATGCATCCCATCCTTAGCTCGATCGGGTATTAAAGAATCAAGTTTGATTCAAAACTCCCGAAATATGATTTCGGATTTTTTCACACTTTATGAAAAACCAATAAATCTAGGGGAAGTGGAAGGAGAAAGCTACGGTTTTTTAGGCCGTGAACTTTTTTCTCCAGGTTTAAATCTAGCGCTTATTTTATTTTCTATCAGCCACCTCAATTATAATGAGGTCGAAGAAATTTTGCGTACAATAGCGAAAAAACAAGATAAAACAATTGAGGAACTAAGTTTACGAATGTTTCTGGAGAATAAACGTGAATTTCACAGTTTATTAAGCTCCAAGAACAGACGCCAAACAGAACTCCTTATGAAAGTCTGGGAAAGCGCGTATCAGACCCATCCTAATGATTCCGGGGACCAATATTTTAAGCTATTAAATATGGTCACAAAAGAAAAAGAGGATAAAGACAAGTCCAAATTTAACACTATTGGCCTAAATAGTTTGAGTTCAGCTGAAAATGAGGAAATGTTTTTCCTCGTTGAAAGCGAAGACGGCCAAACTGAATATGTAGAAATAAATAGATTTAACGCCCGGTTCAACAATAATGATAAATTCCAAGGAAAATTTACTTCGGGCCCTTTTATTAAGTCAGGAAAAGGTTTTGTTTCTAAAAGTGGAAATAAAAAACCAAAATTCAGAAATTCTACTTTTGACCAAAATAAAAAGGCTAATTCTCCTTTTAGAAACAAAAATTTTCCATCTAACAAATTTAGCTCCCAGCGAAAATCAGTTAGAAACAATTTTAGAGCAAAAATGAATGTTCATAAAAACCAAACGGGTAAAATTCCCGTTAGGGGAAATATTCACAAAAAAACGTTTAACGCGTTTACGGAGGATCAGGTAGACGAAATCGTGGTTGACGTATTTAATTTTTTAGATGAGGTAGATGGCATTGAGGCAAAAGAAGAAGTTGAAGAAATGAAAGACGAAGAACAAGCCGAAAGTTACGCTGTAATCACCGAATGTCCTGATGAAAATCCCTCAACTACTATCAATTTAGGAAGATTTCAAGAAGAATTCACTATCAGTAAGTTCCTTTTTCTTAAACTTTACAAACTCCCCGCCATATTGTGTAAAATTTTAATTAGGGTTAGTTTGTCGAAAGGTGAAAACTCCAATCACGAAATTTTCGTTTCTTTAAAAACAAATTTAGTACGAATAATAATAATATGTTTTGAAACCATTAGTTATCATTTAATTAACTACAATTTTCAGATTAAGAATCCATTAGAAGCTGACAGATGCGAAAAGTTACAAAACAACCCATCACTCCATAATTGCCAAATTTCGCCTGTTCTCCATATGCCCTATGATCCACTTGTCCCTGAAAAACATATTTTTAAAAATCTTTTGCCCAAAACGTATTATTCGTCTTGGGATATTTCCAAATTAATAAATAACCATAAAACAATTAACATCGAGTTCTCAAAACGTCATAATTATTCCGCAAATTTTACAGCAAAGCTTGATACAGGGTCAAATATTTCAGTCTGCAATATAGACATCTTTCGTTTTATTTTGAATAATTTTAAAGTTAAAATTAATTACACTAACAAACACGATAGTATTTTTATTTTTGGAAACAAAACTTTTATTGAAAAATTTTCATTTGATTTTAAATTCTATGATACTTTTTCCGCGAAAATGATAAAAATTAAAAATATTATAATAGCAAAAAATTGTGCTAAATACTTAATTGTAGGAAACGACAATATTTTTCAAAATATTTTTTCTAAATTCTTTAAACACGATTTCCCAGGAAAAATTTCGAGTCCTTTTTCAAACGAGGTTATTTTTGCCATAGATAGAGAACTACCCGTAAATATTTCTACTAATAAATTTTCTACAAACGAGGAAGTTGTTAAACAAGGCGTTCGCCTAGACTGCCTTATTAACGGTAAAAAACAGAGTATCAAAATGATCCTTGACTCTGGTGCTAGTTCATCTCTTATTCATGAAAAACTATTAAAATTAATCCCAGCAGTTGAAATTTTTGAACAAAAAACAGTTGCGGTGGGAGCCACAAACATTCCCATTAAGCTTTTGAATTATAGAGCAAATTTTACTCTAAAAAGTAATAATTTTAAAATAAAATTCAGGGGGTGTGTAGTAACAGACTCAGGACCGTGGAATACTGTCCTTTTTGGAACTTCCGAGTGGAAGGAAAATGATTTTAAAATGTCTTGGCAAGACGGAGAGGTTTATTTAGCCTTTGGAAAAAATATAGTTAAGCCCGTCAATGACATTATATTGAAGGAAATGTATAATAACTTAAATAACCAGATTGAAACTGAAGACTCTTATGATATTCCTTTTGACATGGGACATAAAACTATTTTTGTAAAAAGAAATCTGAAACCAGGCAACTCGTCTTTTGTAAGTGATATAAAAATTAAAACTAAAGAAATAGTTGATAAAAATCCAGATTCAGAAAAAAAGTTTTGGATGGAAATGGACATTTTATCAAATAAATTTAAAAACACCAATTCCTTGGTTGACGTTGAAGTCAACGATTTGTATAAAGAATTAGGGGTTGAAGAAGATTTTGACCTAAAGGATAGAATTTGGGAAATTCTAAACAAACATAAACCACTTTTTGCAGGAGACGTCGGTACGGTTACAGACGATAGGTATATAGTTAGGGGGAAAATTGATGGGAAAATGTCCAGTACAAGAGTACCTAATTATTTCAGTTCCATGACTGAAGACGTAAAATCGGCCCTAATTTCCAAATTAAATGAGGAAATTGCGAATGATGTGCTGATAAAAGTTCCTTCTGATTTAACTATTAAAAACATAATAAGTATCTTTGCCGTTGGAAAAAAGAACGACATAGGTGAGATGGTTTTAAACGCTCATTCTTGCCGCATCATTTTGGATTGTAGCAAAACTGTAAACGAAATGACTCATTTCAAAGCTACCCAATCCGATGGGGTAAATGTCATTATAAATGAAGTAGCAAAACATACAAAAAGGGGGCTAATCGGTACCCTTGATATTCAAAGTATGTTCTACTGCTTTCAGTTAGATCGTTCTCTTTGGAGCTACTTTTGTGTAGAACACCCAGAAATGGGTATTTTTTGTTACAAAAGATGTCCCATGGGTTGGGCAGTCTCCCCACAGTCGGTACGCGAGTTTATGCTCCGGATTTTATACAAATACAAAGACAACCTACGTCGTTATCTCGACGATATTGTATTTTGGGGGGAAAATAAACAAGAATTCTTATTTGTCTTAGACGGTATTTTATCTACACTCGCTTATTTTAATTTTAGAGTCAAAGGCTCAAAAATGAAAATTCTAGGGACTAGCATTAAATTGCTAGGGAAAACTCTCAGAAATGGTTCCATAGAACCAAATGTCCACGTTGTGAAAAATTTGGATAACATGAATGAAAAGAACATAACTACCAAAAAGATGTTAAAGCGATTTTTAGGGAGTGCATCGTATATTTCGGATCACCTTCCCTACTCTTCAAAATTATTGCACAAATTACGTATTGAAGCCACAGGAATAAATTGTCATGGGGTTAAATGGACCCCTGAGTTGATTTTAGAACTAAAAAAGGTCAAACTAAAAATTAAAGAGTTAATAACTTTGTATCCAGTCGACCCCGAGAAAGAAATTCACGGTGTAACTGATACAAGTTATTTCGCAAATGCCGCGTTTTTCTTCCAATGGGAAGGTAAAGATCGTCATTTTATTAAAATTTTTTCCAGACGAAGATCGGACTGTGACAACAAAATGCGCCCTTCATCTTGTGAGGTCGAACTTACAGGCCTACTAGCAGCTATTTTGGCCGCAGCACCGGAATTAGAAAGGTGCAACAAAAAAATAATTATGTATACTGATTCTCAATCAGTTGCAAAATTATATAAAAAATTGCGCGTTTCCGGGGTCCCCACTATGGACAGAAAAATAAATGAAACTTTTGCCAAACTTGCATATTTTAACTACGAAATACATTATATTTCGGCAAAAAGCCCTGCAATTCAATTCGCAGATTACTTATCCCGAACTAAAGAGAATTCGGAAATTTGTAAAGGATGCAGAGTGTGCGATTTAGTAGACAGCTCTGGAGAGCTATTTTTCAAAAATCAACAAAGTTTAATTGAAAAAATTAATAACATTAAATTCGAACCCGAATTTGTCCCAACCATGACTTACGAAAATTTTTTAAAGTTGCAATTAGATGTTAAACCTAATAATCTACCAGAAAATTCAATTTATCCTTATTGTGATACAGGGTGGAGTAATAGTCTCATCCCAAATCCTGATTTAGCAAAATTCAAATATAGTTACAATTCTATAGAAATGCTGGCAAAGATTTTTTATAATGAAATTGACGTTAAAATGAAGGTAATAGATATTATCGATAATTGGCCTTTAATTAATGACTGGCAAAATAATTGCCCTACTATTAGGAAAGCAAAAGAGGTACTAAAAAATGGGCATGACGCCCCTAATAATAAAAGAAAAGTAGGTACACTATTGAATAATCAAGAGTGCAAATTATTCAATAACTGTTTGGTCAGATACGATCGAAATCTTGTAGACCAAGAATTAATGAAAATTGTATTACCAGAAAAATGCAAAAGTCAGGTAGCTATCGCTATCCATAATACTTTTGGTCATGGCAGTGTTGCAAAACTTGTAAATAACGTTAAAAGATTATTCATCATTAAAAATATTAGCGACCAAATTAACACTTTATGCAGTAGATGCAAAGAGTGCACCCGTCTCAAAAAATATCGGCCTACGGCCAGAGAATTTAAAAATTTCGAGTCCGAAACACTAAACGTTAAACGCATAGGTATGAGAATCTACGGCGATGAAATTCATCGGACCGTACCTAATAATATGTTAGCTTCAGTAAATACGAGAAATAAAGCGGTCGAAAACAAATCTGTAAAAATCTTTTTCGCTAGTGAATTTTTAACACGTTTTGCCATGTCTATTTTGATTAATGGCAATTTAAATAGTGAAAAATTAAAATCTATTTTGTTTCAAGTAAAAAGTAGACTAGCCGCTACAGAACCTGATGATGCGTTAATCACTATTCGTATGGACAGTGTATCATCTCACGCAGCTCTCGTAGAAGATGACGATATTAAAAATTGGGGCATAAAAATTTGCTTACTAGACAAACACACAGGATCAAAAAACCGTTTAGCACCGCTTGACGGCAGAATTTCTGTATTTTCAAAATTTTTGAACCTTGAACTAAGTAGACCAGGTATTTCGAAAGAAATCGCGATCGAAGAAGCTACGAAAAGTTTCAATTTTACTATTGGGGCCGAGGGTTTTAGGCCAACAGAGCTTTTTCATGGTAGATATGTTCACGGTAAACCGTTTGAAGTAAATGTTGAGGCCCTGTCAAATGCAACTTTACTACTTAGAAAATGTGTCCAAAAATCAATTGAAAAGAAACGTTTTCAAAATATTAAGTTAAGACCAATTAAATTTGTCCCTCATCAATCTGGTATGAATTACGAGGACAAGAATAATATGCCTATTAAACTAGGTGATATAATTATGATCGACGAAGGGGGGTTTTTGAAAGAAAACTACAGACCTCTTTATAAAATTATTACAACAAAGAGTTTTACCACAGGTATCAACTGGGATACAGGGTTGGTAGCATGCAAAAAATTGGATTTAAAAAATGAGAAATTAGGGAAAATTTTTCTATGGGAAATGAATTGGATTATCCATATTATTGATGGAAATTCAGAAACTGTAGACATTAAACAAATGTCAATTTTTGTAGAAAATAAAATAAAAACAGAATCCAAAGAACACTACGGGTCTTTCAACGTTTCCCTATATTTATAAAATTTTTTTTTCTCATTTAAAATGTTTTGTTTCCAATTTATCGAGATATGCAAATAAGTAATAAACAAAATTTTTCTTAAAAACTAAAATGTTGTTTTATTTTTTATATTAAAAAGCTAAAATTTGTTAACGATATATGAAATCAGGAAAAGTATCAAACAGAATTCCGGTTGATTCAGTAGAACGTGGTGGAAAACTACCAGTAGTTTTAGTTTCATATGACTCCATTCGAATTTTGTAAAAGTAGCAGCTAACGGAATCTTTTATCCATTCAGCGGGCATTAATACTTTCCGGTCAGAATCGGCGATTTCACCGGTTTTAAACATAGCGTCATCCATGGATATATCCCAACCAGTTTTTAAAGGCCGACCGTCACTGCCAAATAAATATTTTTTATATAAATATTTAAACTGTTCCAGTGTACAAATTTTGTATTTATATTTTGCATAAGTTTCCACAAACAAACTTCGAAACAATTGTAAATTTTTTCGGGGAACGACCAAAGCGCCGGTTACCCCATAACCAAAAGGTAAACTCAGTTTCGAAACTTTTTCTAAACTATAAGTATCCGTAATCAAAAATAATATCTCATCGTTGTAAATTAATTCTCCAACTTTAGGGTGTTTCGACTTCAGCACCAACATCTAATAAATTAATTATTTTTAAAAGATAGACTTTATAAAGGAAAATGTTTTATTAATTAAAAATACGAAAATTATTACTTGATTTTCAAAATGCTTTTCAAAATTGAC
>SCLH01062884.1:0-10447 GCA_004367855.1 Oikopleura vanhoeffeni
TCGAAAACCACGGGTTTCTGATTTCGGGTGTTTTTGGCGCGCCAATTTCTAGATACACCGCGGCCAGCCTATCCGTAATGACTGAAAAGGGGGAATAGACAAGTCGGGGACAAGTCGAATTAGTCGCTCGACCTAATCGCACCTGACACCATCCGTCACTTTCAATTTTTTTAGGATGGAAAAAGGTCATTGAAAAACTTGCAATTGCAATTAAGCAATCATCTTGATGACGATGTGCCTGGTTATTGTTGCATAATGCTTAGTTCGCGATCACCGTTTTATAACTATTTTTTTGGTCGAAATATATTATGTAATCATTTTTTGCTAATAAAAACTATAGTCTGATAACTTATCAGTGATAAGCTTTCGGTCTATTATAACCATTTTCAAATCACTGTTTTTTTCGTGTGAAAGAAAGTGAAGAGAATTTTTTTCGCAGTTTGCATAAAGTAATTTGGTTTTATTCCATGTGTTTTAAGCAATCGGAAGCCTCGTATCAGGCTCAGAATGACTATTGTTCTTATATGCCAATTGTGAAAATATGGGTTCTAAGCAGACCTCGGCAAGCCAGCAAATTTTTGTGGAAAAAAAGTTGGTGGCTTGACTTGGATTGGCTTGGCTTGGTTTTGTGCTCGGCTTGGTTTTTTGGCTTGGTTTTTTGGCTTGGCTTGGTATTTGGCTTGGCTTGTTTTGTTTTTTGGTGGCTTGGCTTGGTTTTCTGGCTTGGCTTGGTTTTTTCGAACAAAATTAAACAAAAAAAAATTATTCATATTTTTGATGACTCGTTACTCATCATATCTACTATATCTCGGCACTCAAAAGCGACAGTTATTTTCTGCAATTTTTTTATGTCATAATTATAAAAACCAAGCCAAAGACCAAGCCAAGCCAGAAAACCAAGCTAAGCCGAAAATCCAAGCCAAGCCAAAAAAACAAAGCCAAGCCGAAGACCAAGCCAAAAACCAAGCCAAGCAATCTCTGGCTTGGCTTGGACCAAGCCAATCCAAGCCGACCAAACCAAGCCAAACTTGCCGAGGTCTGGTTCTGAGGACTCAAAATTTTGCGGGGAAAATGCGCAGAACGTTTTGGTTGTTATTAGACAAAAAACTGAATTTAAGAAAAGTAAAATAAAAAAACGGTACAAAAATTACAATTTGCAAACTTTTTTTGTATTTCATCGGGACTCAATTGCGATAAATATCTTGATTTTTTGCAACCAATCTATATTAAAGTACAAGCTCTCAAAATTATATCCATGGTTATTGCTTCCACATTTCTGGACTATTTTTTACGAAGGACCCAACTAGTTGAAAATAGGAGTCTAGGAGGAGCGAGTATGTTGTCGGGCACTTGAGATCGTTTGTGAGTTGAATTCCTGATTTGAATTTAAAAGGGGGTTATCTTGGGGTTGGGAAAAAGTTTTGAGATGTTCGGAGTTCAAGGCCACAAGTGATCCATAATTCACGAGTTAGAGTGCTTCGAAAAAAATCAAAAATAAGATTTACATTGGGAAAGTTAGACGTAGCCTACATAAATTATGTAACATAAGCCAAATTTAACGATCCATATTATATCTCTTTAGGAAGAAGGTTGTTATTTTCTAGTTTGGTCTAGTACATTCGTACTACTTAAAGAACATAATATACTAGACCAAACCAAAAAATAACAACCTTCTTCCTAAAGGGATATGGACCATATGAGATTAAAACTTTATTTATACAGTAGTTGAGGGCAATGGGCGACACACGAGTTTCTGCTCGAAAGTGTTGCCCATTGCCCTCACTGTTGCCAATGCCATCACCCACTGTAGTGCATTTTCAAAAATACAACTTTTCTAAGTTTAGAATAATACTTTATGCTTGAATAATTAGTAAACTAAAATTATATTTTTACAAATTTGAAATTCTCGTCCGAAACCATGAATACCAGTCTATTTTGGGTAAATGGTTTTTGGATAAAAGTTTTTTGGGGTTTGAAATAATGATAATAATCGAAACGTTGAAATAGAAAAATTAGTTTTTATCATTTCGGGTTTTTGATAAATGTTTGAGACAAATCGAATTGCCGAAAAACTCGTAACTCATGATCGGAAAATGCAAAAACAAGAACAACTTTTCAAAATTTTGTGTGAAAAATCAAAATCTCTCAAAAAAGTCTGAACTGATGATTGGAATGATACAAAAATTAGAACAATCTTGTTTTGAGCCTAAAAACTGAGTACCTTAACCCGAAGAACTTTTACTCGAAAACTATCTACACGTTTATTTTGTTGTTTAGGCTTGGTTATTTTTGCCGATTTTGATTGTTTTTCCAGTGAAAGTACTTTTCTAACTTGACCTGAAAATGATGGAAAGAGATTAGTTCATTATGTATTCGATCGCAAAAATAAACAATGCAAGTTCCATAATGCAACCCCTCTTTGGATCCTTTCGCAGAATTTGCATCATGAAAATCTAAATACACCTAAACAACTGATAAATGACAATGTGTTGTTTTTGAATAAATTTAATATGGGAACAGAATTAAATGTTTTCACTCAAAAATGAAAAACGCGTTGGCGTTCGGAAAAAGGTCATAATTTGTAAAGGTTTTCAATTTTAAAAGGAGTTTTACAGTAGGTTCAATTGAAGTAAAATACCAAAATATGTAGAATTACGTACTCCATTAAACGTTGATTAATTGAATAAAAATTGAAAAAAATATATTTAAAGATTTTAATTCTGCAATATGACGTCATTCATTACGCACTCGAAGTAATTTCTTAAAAAACCTCAAACGCTCATAACGCAATTTCAGCGATATTGGCACTCCGACTTTGTTAACTCGTAGAGTCGCCTGAAATAAATATTTTCTAAATTTAAAGTTAAATAATAAAGAAAAAACGAACTCTGGGAACTAATTGGGTGAAAGTGACTCTGCGAGTTAATTATATTCATTGTTTTCAACTTACAGTTTTTATGTGATTAAAAAAACTTCTGAAAACACCTTCAATCAATATTCTGCTGTAAGCAGAAATCAGATTTTTAGTTCAAGGTCAAATAATTTTCAAAATAAGGAAGTTGGTTATAAACTGCAGATTGTATTATAAACATCTGTTTGAAAAATTATTACTAAACAGATTTTATAATCTGATTTATTAACCCGTTCTTTTTTATGTCTAGCACAAAGCACAAATGCTCAAGAGTTTACTAAATCTAATTGCTTGTAAATTAAATATATTTAAGGTGATTGTATCGACTTGGTTTATCTGACGATCTTAAAAGTTTGAAGTTTTTCTAAGTGTAGCGGTTAAAAGGTTAATTATTTCACCAAATTTATGATCCATTTTCAGAAAAGTCATTCTTGAGCTTCGTTTGGTGCTATTGAATACGCGAAACTATGACCGTGAGGTCAAAAAATGATTTTCAAATCGTGATCCTAGGAGTTAAAAAATGAAATCGTTGAAAAAACTTTGAAGGAGATTGTGGGTACTGGTCGCTGAAATTGAATTTTCTCGATGAAAAGTTAGCCATACAGGGCTTTGAGGATGATAGTCAGATTAGCCATCTTGTAGAACTATACTTTATCTTGTCAAAAATAAATCTCAATTTTTATTTGTATGCATACACTTCGTCACACATTAGCGACACAATGAGCTTAGCTCATACAAATACAAACAGTAAACTTGATTTTTTTGTAATTAGGCTCTAAAGAAAGCCACTAAAACAATGATCAGAAAATTGGCTTACGTCATGATGATGTTTTGACGTTTTAGTTGTTAAATTGAAGCAAACGTTATTTTTTTATTTGTTGGTTTTGAGACATACAATTTATATATTTATTTCGACCATAGGTCTTATTTATTGACGATTCGGCTTAACAGCCATTTTCAGTGTGGATATCAGAGAAAGATATTTCGACAAAAAAATAGAGTTTTGCAAAACCTAATATGATTTATTTTTTCAGCTTATTTTGAAAAAAATACTTCGAAAACCCGCGAAAATTTCGAATTTTTTTTCTGATGATTTGGTCGGTAGTGCACTTTGGTATCACCCGGGGTCATTTTTGAGCATTTGTAAAAGCCCTGAGGCTTCATATAACCAGCGACCAGTACCCCCTTTAGCGTATGGACCATGGTGGTTCCTACATTGTCTGCAGTTATTATGCCATAAAAATGCATCAAATCAATCGTTTATGTTTTAAAAGCACGAAAGAATCCAAATAAAACAAAAAAAATTCGAAATTTTTAAATTTTTTTCGATTTGTTCTCAAAATTTAAGTGGAAAAATAACGGTTCTTTCAATTTGATCAAGAAAACTACAAAATATTGGCTTGACGTAAGCAAACTTTCTCTACAGTGTTTCCCTGGCTTTCTTTTTAGTCTACTTTCGAAAAAATTGGAGCCTTTTTTTCGGATATTTTTTCACGTGACCTTAAAAAAATAATATTTTGTGTTTGGTTCAACATTTGATAAAATTCGCGAGAAAAATGTTCTCTCCGACGTAGATTCTGATCTAACAAGCTGGAAAGTTTGAAATTATTGTTATCAGGAGAAAAGAGTTGAGACTCTTTCAAGCTGATACATTCCTCTCTGATTTTTGATATGTTTTGTGAAATCATAAATACATAAACATGATCTATGCAAATTTTTACCAGGAAAGTGTTCAAAAACTATAAATTTTTCTTGAAATTGTCTATTATTTAGCTTGGCAGTTTTCGAAATAAATTTCAAGAATAATTTAAAGCTTAAGAAGGGTAGGTGTCGTAATTTTTGAGCCCCTTATAGAATTAATTATGAATAAATTAATATCGGTTATGACTAAGTTACCCAAGGAATCTCGGGTGTGGCAATCATTTTTTCAAATAATTTAGACAAAAATCTAGATTTTTCAAAATTCGAATATTTTTTTGCTTAACCCGCATAAACCGGTATTCCACCATGATATGAACATTTTTATTTGGTGAATATGACCCACCGAAAACGATTGCATGACATTAAATTATCGAAATGTCTTAATCGAATTCTAGAAATTTTAAATTATTTTTAAGCCAAAATGTTAAACCTAATTATCGAATTTGACGCTGATTGGTTGAAAATTTTGATTAGCTGTAAGCCAACTTTTTGATCAGTGAAATCTCAGCTCACGCTTTTTTCGAACTTTTCATTTTCCGGTTTACTTATAGTCATATTTCTAGAATTCCAGGTGAAATTCAAAAAATCCGAGACAAACATATTGACGACACTATATTCATCTACGTGAGTCGAAAAACGGTCTTATTCTGAACATCCGTCTAGGAGAAGTATCACTTTGAAGAACGAAAAATTGTAAAAAATCGGCGTTCAAAAGTGATCTAGAAAATTCAAGAGCGAAATTCAAAAAAATGGCTCCAACATATTAGTAACCTCACTCTCCCGTCTGCTGTGTAAATTTTCAGACGCTTTGTATGTGGGGTCTTAAAAGAAGTCGATTTTGAAAAAACGTTTAGTGCCTTAGAATAGACTCACCACCTGGTGGTGTGATGTAACAAGATTAACTTTTGAGATGTGTAATCGTTAGACGAAGGCTTAGATCTACAAAAAGTATTCTCAGAATTTTCACAACTGCTCTAGATTTGTTCTGAGGCGTGATTGAAAGGTACCAGATTACGACACCTACCCCCTTAATGATTGGCAAAATTTTTCTGGGTCAATTTCAGCACAAAAACTGAAAGTGCTCTTAAAATAAATCAAATCTCAGCTGGTTGATTTTTGCCGTGACTACCTTATTTTAACGGCTAGGCAAATTCTGAAAGTTAATTTATATTATCTCACATTCAAACTTAATTTGCAAAGTTCGAACATAATTATACTTAAATTTATCTCGAAAACAACAACCAATTTTCAATCGCTAACTATCTTAGATACGGACCCTGTCATTTGTTTTGTACAGAATATGTACCAAATATTAACTATTTAATTAGAAACAAGCTGCGAGGAGTTAAAGTTCGATAACAAAACTTCAGAAACATATTGTTACCATTTGCCATCTTTCCGCTTAAACCCTTATCCTGGCCACGTGGAAACTGAGATAATTCGGCGAGTAAAATTATATAATAAACGTTTTAACCAACACCGTTAAAGGAGTGGGTGACGCTGGTTTTTAATTTTTTACGAAGGTATTTTTGGATAAACTGACAGAGTTAATATCCCAAAAACTTTTGAATCTTGAAGAACAACTTTCTGCGATCATTGTGAGTTTTAGAGTAATCTGATACAATCCCACTTACGCCGACACCTACCGTAGCTACGCTTTTAAAAATCTTCCTTAAAACACTCAGAACGTATCTTCTCCTTCAATTTTCACCATTTTTCATTATTTTTTTGTGTCAGGCTCCAAAAAAGCCTCACACATAATGAATTAGCGCCCTTTTCTCGGAGTTTTGCTTTTGGCGGACAAAAACGCGAAAAAACAAAAATTTTGAAATGGTCAGTTTGGGAGGCTCAGTCAACAGGTATCTCCTCCACCAATTTAGGAGATACAGTTTCGGCTCATACTGCATCTGAAAGCACGAGACTTTTTTGACAATGTATTAAAGAGTTTTTTCTTGAAGTTTTGATTCGGCGTCCTGGGCGCCATGTCAACTATTTTAATTTTGAATTTGACAAAATTAGAACCAAAAAATTAAAATGACAAAACCTTCAAAATAATTTTTTTCCGTGAATTCAAATACTTTTAGGATTTTGGTGCGATTTAACTCGGTAGCGTCAAAAGAAACAATATTAGCGCACTTTCAATTTAAATATAAAAAATTAATTATTTTTGTTTCGCGTTTTTTGGCTTTTTTGCCTCAAAAGCAAACTTTTAAAAAATCTATGAGAGAGTTTTGTATGTGTTTCTAGCCTGATAACAAACAAAGCTCAAAAATGAGTGAAATTGACAGAGAAAATAGTTTTATTAGTGTTTTGGGGGACGCTTATTAAATGTTTGTGTTGTGCGTAGGTGCGATTGTATAGATTTTCTGTATGTTGTAAAATGACCGCGTTGGTTCTGTAAGTAACAAATGTTTTTGGAATATCAGCTTTGCTAGTTTGGCGAGAAATGACTTTGGAAAAGGCTCAAATTTGCGACACCCACTTCCTCGGTGCTATTGGCCTCGGTGTTATTTGACAGATCCAGATATCCGGCGCTTGATGAAAAGTTTTTACTGAGTTAATGTATTTCCTTCAAAGTTATGTTTAACAATCTAGGCAACTTTTTTAACTTTTGAATCTACGTATTATTGCTTTTAACAAAATTTTGAGTTCAAATTCAACTTATCGAATTCGTCAAATTTTGAGATATTTTTGGAAAAAGTTTCGAAAATTATCAAAAATTGTCAATATTTTTTGGTAATTTTTTTTTAAATATTTGTTTCGAATCAACGAGAGAAACTCTACAAAATGGCCACGTTAACTTTTCTAGTAGGTGACCACATTCTTTATATGCTTTTTGAAAAATCATATGACATTTTTTTGGGATTTTTGGTCGAAAATATTTGGAAATATTTTAAAAAATTTTCTCATTTCTTGTTCAAAAATTTTTAAACTTATTTTTCTGAAATCACCGACTGAAATTATTAAGAATGTCACCTTTTGTTTTTCTCAAATATGTCCTCGTTTTGTTTCTTCGCACTTGTTCATACTCTTAATCATAATTTTTTGAACAAAACTACGGTTTGGGAGAAATCCATTTAACCCCTCTTTAATCCAGAATTAAAGAAAATTTATTACACCGAAACTTGCCAAATTGGTAAGCCGACCCCTTCACCGTTTAACATGTATTTCACTCAACTCATGAAAAAAAATATTTTTTTCGATGTGCCAAAATTTCGTTTTTTTTTGTTTTTTTCAAAATTTTAAATTTTTGATTTTGACGAAGAAATCGTAGAAAAACAAATTAAATACATTTTAGACGATGGATGGGTCGGTGATAACGGGTTAATTCAGACACTTTTAATAGCAAACGCGCGTTTTTAGAGTATTTTTTTAAAGACGATTTATAAAGTAAAAATAATCGATCTAAAAAAAATTAAACAAAGTAAGCTCAACAATAGCAAATTTCGTTAAAAAAAGTTTTTATCCGAAAACTTGGAAGTGGAAAAAAGTTTACCATTAACCTTTGTGAGCACAGAGCCACAATTGTGGCTCCAGCATACTTAAAAATTTTCCAAAAAACGGGATCGTAGAATCTTTTCTTTCAAACACATTATAAAGAATTTAGATTCGGTTCCAACAAAAAATTAAATTTTTTTTCGAATGTTTGGTTCCAGCATTACGGAGAGTTGATTTATCAAGATTTTTCGCCTATGTTTCACTTCCGGATAAATTATTTTGGAACTAGACATAAAATACAAATGTGAGATCAGTCAGTTTTCAGGAAAGTGTTTTGTGCATGCTAAACAGTTAAAATACAAATTTATTGATATCTAGGAGCAGATATTTTTTTTTGGAAGTGAAAGTTCTAAATTTTCAACTTCAAGTACCCCATGAAAAAATTTAGTTATCATAAAACTGAATTTAAGCAATCAAAAAATGTCCACAGTTGTACTTCCTTACCATATTTACTTGAAAATAAAAAAGGAAAAGTGTAATAATTTGCTTTTATAGGGAAAAATTAACATTTTGCATCAAAAATCATGATTTTTCCATCAAAATTTTTCACTTATTTATAAATTACTTTCGATTTATGAGATATAAATCAAAGCGGACAAAANGTCGATTGCAAAAAAATCATCTTTCAACTTCTTTATGCAGAAAAAATTGAAATTCCAACTGCCTTAAGCTTTCTGTAAACAACGTTCAAAGTAAAGCCACAATTGTGGCTCTGGTGCCTTGGCGAAACCTTTTTTTATATGCTCACAAGGGTTAACCAAACAATTACATAAGGTGGGAATTGTGTAATTTACAAAAATTTTCTCTTGATATTCTAAAAATAAATTTTCTACAGGAGGAGGCCCCATATCGCCAGCCCAATATTGCCGAATTTTCCAATATCGCTGAAAAAAATCTACACAATTCGGCGATTTTCTGCTTAATTCTTGCTAGTGCCGCATATCACCGTGAAAGCCAATACCGCCATAATAACGTTAGAGTTGATGTTTTATCACAAATGCAGTACGTCATAGGGGTTACAAGCAATTGTCGACCACCGAGAATTTTAAAGATCAAATATGGGTAATTGAGGGATTCTAAGAATATTATTACGTTATAACCAAATCCAAACCTCAATATTTCAACCGAAAACCATTTCTAAAATGTTAAAAAATCACGATTTGTGCGTAATTTTTCTTGACAAAATGTACTTTTCCGTATCATAGAACTATACATAACTCAGAATGGCTCATTTGCTGTAACACCCTAGTACGTCAATTTCAAGATTAAATTTCTCAAATCTAATTTTTTGAATTTTAATACAAATTATAACGTCATTTCGAACACCCACGCATTTTA
Source organism: Oikopleura vanhoeffeni (assembly GCA_004367855.1). Taxonomy (NCBI): domain Eukaryota; kingdom Metazoa; phylum Chordata; class Appendicularia; order Copelata; family Oikopleuridae; genus Oikopleura; species Oikopleura vanhoeffeni. The sequence goes on from SCLH01062884.1 coordinate 9,449, forward strand.
AATTTCTGACCGCAAGAATTTATTTCTGTTCCCATTTCGCCGAAAGTGCCAAAAATTGCCACATTTTTTTGGGAAAATTTTTTTCGGCCATATATATGGCCATTTATTGGGCGGCCCAATTTGGGCCGTCCTCTTTATCACGTCCGTAACAATTTCGAGATACATTCGATAGCAATACATACGATTTGAGATACATACACGAATCTTATTTATTATAGACTTAGTCTGAAAGAGAATAAAAAAATAAGATTTAATATATTTCGCAGAATGACTTAGGACACTCTTGTCGCTTAAAATGGCGTTTTCAAGTAGTTTGATGACCTCATTTGAAACAAAATCAATGATAACGCCGAATACAAGTCACTTTCAAGCAAACTAAAAAACAAGTTGTTGAATGGTATAAGTTATCGGTATTTTTAACGAGTTTTTTGATATGATAACCCATGAATTTTCAAATGACATAATTGCGCATGGTAAGGCGTTAAAATTACATTTTACTGCATTAAATTCTTTGTTGGCATAAGGTGGTCTTAACTGACGTGTGACAGTTTTTCAGCATTTGAATTCCAGGATAATTATGGGAAAACGAAAATGTACATTTTGTGTAGAATTTATCAAAGTTCAAGAAAAAATGTTCGACATTTTTAGAATCAAAAATTAAATCGTCAAACTATGAACTTGATCATAACTGTGATTCACAAGAGATACATACCAGACCTGCCAAAGCCAACCAATTCTGAAGGCTTGATTCGAACTTGGCTTGGTCCTGTACAATCGAGTTGGTGTCTTTTGGTGGAAGAATTATTTTCGGAGTTATGAGTCATCTTGAGAAAAAGAAAAAAAAAATGACCAATAAGCGCGCTTTATAAGCGTAGATATTTCTTATTATGAAATAAAATCTTTTTTAAAAATTGAATTGAATAAGTGAAAAACGCGCCAAAAAATAAGATTCAATTTCTCATGGTTAATTATGGTGCGCGAAATCAAATCAAATTAATT
>SCLH01062884.1:10462-21302 GCA_004367855.1 Oikopleura vanhoeffeni
CTGGATAAGGTAACCTACGTGAAACAGACTTTTTTAAAGGCCAGTTAACCTCAACTTCATTGTATTAAACTTTTGAAACTTGGTTCGATTGAGCTTGGCTTGATTTTGGCATGGCTTGATATTCAATTTTGGGTTGGGTTGATTTTTTTGCTTGAAATTAGAAAATTAATCAAGCCAAATAAAAACCAATAATGCTTGAAAATTCAATCAAAGCCAGCTGTGGCGAGGTCTGAATCAGACGCAAATTATAGATATAACATTTTTAATTGAAAAGATCTTTTAGAATTATCTAAATTTTTTTAAATGATGCTGAAAAGCTATCAACCTTATAATTCGACCCAAAAAAGGCACGTGTTTCAGTACTACAAGAACTTTCTAAACTTGTCGGTAAAATTTGGAAATTGAATTATGTCAAAAAAAATATAATTACCCAAAAAACGTTCAAAATCAATTCGTCACCTATTTTTGCCACTTTATTATCAAAGAATAAAGGGCTGAATTTTTAATTTCACAGTTAGATGAACAAACACTTTTTGCGCATGGTTTAAAATGACGAGACAGTTGAGGTCGCCGCTCAATCAATTACTCGGTTTGGGAGTCTCACCACATTTGCATCATCATAGATAATTTTTGCTAATTCTTTTGAAGTAAAATTAAATCTAAAAATAATCTGGACGACTACGGTAACTGGTTTATCGTCAGTAGTCAAATATGCAGAGGTTTGCCGGAAGGAGAAAAATATGTGGCGGTTTTTCATATAAATTATTAAGGTTTATGCTAGTCGAGCCTTGTTTCAGGGTGTAGTCCACAACGTATAAAGTCGGAAAAGTTTCTACTTCGTTTGATAAAGGCCAGAAAATACGATCTTACATCATTTGACCTTGATACTATGAACTGAGTTGCGCTGAAAACGTCAGAAATTTTGACTTTTCAGATCATTTCCCGTTGTCAACACATCAAAATTATTCGATTTTTGTCAGAATAACGGGTTGTCGGTGAAATCCCCAAATAGTAAAATGCCAAAATAGTAAAAACCATAAAAAATTGAAAATTTCAATTTTTAAAAAACAAACTAGAGTTCTATTGTAAAAATGCTAATATTCTTGTTCGCAATGAAATTTAGCGTTTCTTACGGTTCTTTTCCAAAAGCAAAAATAAATTTCAGAATAACTTATTTAGAAATTGGCCTTTTCATATAAATATTCAAATAAATATTCCTTTTCTCGACAAATCTTTAAAGATATAAATATCTCGCTTACTGTATTAAGGGGGGTACTATAAACTTGGCAGACTGGAGTCAATATAACTTACGAAAATAATAAGTCGGTATATGTTTTCATGCTTATCATAGTTAGCTGAACCGATATAAATATGTTTCAGCTTGATAAAATTATTTTTATCCATTTTAGGAAAGATTTGAGTTCGAGTTTTCATCTTTGAAATCGTAAAAATCTCAACAAAAATTCAAAACATTATGAAAATTTTCCGCATTTTTGATCCAAAATTTTTTCTGTTTTGTTCATTCAAATCTGTTGGTAAAAACCAGAAAAAAAGCTACTTTAACTTTTTTCAAGGATGCCTACATATTTTCTGACCGCTGTTTGAAAAATCATAAAAATTGTATTTTTTATCGACTTTTTTAGAAATATTATGAAAATTTTCCCCAAATCAAGACCAAAACTTTTATTAGTAGTTTTTTTGATTCTTCATTAAAAATCAGGCAAAATCATTAATTGAGTTTTCTGGTATCTATTAAATCTCCGTAAGTCAACTGATTGGTTGTCGCGCAATTATCATTTTTAAACTATTGATGAAATTTTTAACACTTGGCTGTACACTCGATGAGTGCCATTTGGCACTCAATTTTTAAACATTTTATGCTTGCGAAAAATTCCCAAATAAAATTCCGGGTGTTAAAGGCGCCATTACTTTTGATAGTCAGGACATTTTTTAATATCGAGATCCTTAGCATAGCAAAAGATAGGGGAAAAATCCCCGGCGAAAATAGTATACCTCTCTCATACGGTAAGTTTGGCGACCAGGAAACTCCAAAGATCCGATCACCGAATGGCCGTATAAAAGCTTTTTTTGAGTTTATATATTTTAAAAATAATTTGATGTGTAAATAGTGCGAAAAATTACCTTATATTTTCGGTCTTTGAAGTTTCCTAGTTCCAAAACTCAGTGTTTGAGAGATGCGAGACAGCCACTGTTGCGATATTAAAATTGTCGTGACGATTTTCGCCTGCGCAAATTATCTAAGTTTATGTTGGAGAAGATTGTTTCCCAAAAGCCATGCAAATTCAGGTAATCGAATCGGAGGAAATTAATTTTCTGTTGTCAATACAGATACGATCGAGCTACTGATATAATACACTTGATAACAATTTGACCAAAATCTTTTACGTACGTATTTTTGGTCAAGTTTGATATAAGTTGCTTACATTTTCAACCATAATTTTTGTATATAGAAATCTGTTATAATAAGAGAATACATATGACGTGACGTCATGGCGCGCCGTGCGTCATTGACTTCTACAAACAATTGAGGAAAAATTTGCCCAAACTAAGTATCTCCGCCTGTCGAACGTTTTTTTCCAAAGACCGAAATTTCCAAAAATTTACAAAGCTGTGAAAATAAATTTCGAAAACCGATATTTTGACCGGTAAAGCCTTTTTGCCAGTTTCAATACCTGCTCAAAAATTGTTTGCATATCAGAACAAGTGTAATACCAAGTGTATAATTTCACACTTCGTGGCAAAATATCTCAGTCCAGACAATATGTTTCTTGAAATAGTGTCAAAAATGACCGAGAATTCTTCTTTCAATTAATTTTAAAGTTTTATTCATGGGAAAGTTTTTGTCTATAGTTAAAGTTTTTCAAATGTGGTTCAAGTTATATTTTAGAAAACAAATTTCGACAATTAAAATTCTAGAATTATTTTCTCTTTCCAATTATCAACAATTTTGAAACCGGATGTTATTTTTTTCTGAGATTTTTTCAAAATTTTTAGCTGTTTTTCTTTCAAACCTCACAAATTGTGAGTCACAGGACCATCAGAGTATAATTTCCAGTTTTTTTCAAAATTGCTTTGGTTAACTAACTAAAGTGATGTCGAAAGAGCGTGAGTACGATATTTTGAAGAAAACTGGAATGATTTAATTATTAACAATAAAGAGCATTAATTGTTTTGCTCTGTAGAAATGAGCATCAATTTTATCTAAAATAATTTGTTAAAGATACAAAACCCAAGATCTGTAATGATTCAGTCGAAATATAATACTGGGCAAATTGTTATGTTGATAGTTTCAACTTAAACCATTATGTTGAAAAATCCAATTTTTATTTTGTAACGTTTTTCGCAAACTAAAAATGTTTGTAAGAATCCAGCTTTTAATACAGACCGCTTTTATTTGCGGATTTGTCTTGTCAAACGACGTGTTAACATGAATGATATTAATTTTTTAATATGCGATTAATTCGAGTAAAAATTGGAAGGTTTCAACAACAAATCATAGATTTTTAGCTTGTCCAGTGAAAAACGAAAATTATACTGAATGGATTTGAATGGCAATAATTGGGAATTTTATCATTAAATTTTGATGCTGGAAATCTTCGTTCACAATTTTTGGAATCGGCTTGATGCAATATTTCAAAACACCAGTTTTTTTCCAAACTTGAAGATATTTCTGTAATTTGAACCTGATGCCTTGGCGTTTTGTAACTGTTTTTCATTTTGTATTTGTTGGTCAGGTACGCTCTTTAATACGTTATCATTTAACATTCCATCGTTCTCATTAAAAACTAATAATTCAAATTAAGTCAGTTAAATTTCACAAAAGTAATATATTTTTGTTGTTTTTTTCATGACTATTTAGTACCGTTCTACTGTACCTGTGTTAGCGGTATGTAAATGATTTTTATTTCTCATTTTCTTATGTCAAAGTTTTGTTTTTATTCTGTAACGTTTTCAAAGATATGATTTTTAATCTTTAAATTTCAAGTTTACATTTAAACTTATTTGGCAAAATAAACTGAAATTCAATAGATACCATATTTGTATTTTGCATGCACTGTACTATCTGAATCAAAAAGATTGTCCCGGCAAAAACCTGCTCCTACCTTTAAAAGAGTTGCAGCGCGGTCATGAGTCAATTTTAAATAGAATTTCATAATATGGAAAGCGTTACAATTGTATAATTTTAATATCTGTCGTTTGACACTTGTTTTAAGAAAATCTGATAATATTCATCAGATGGAACTCTTTAGATGATTTTAGGTGCTCGTTTTTGCCAGGACACTATATTCGACTCGGGAATTCGATAGGGAATTAGATAATGTAGGATTAAGAAATAGGGAACTTATTGCTTTCTATTTTAAAACAATCGCAGTAAAAATAAGCGGTACCCATATGATCTCGCCCGATCAGAAAAGTATTGCATAAGTTATGCAGCATAACATATAATTTATTTTCTCATTTTTTTTAGTACAAGTGTTAGATATTTTTATTGATATTTTCAGTACATTAATGATAAAATTTGTTCAAAACAGTCACAGAAACCGTTTTTATTATTTGTACCGGTGGCAAATGAATATAAATTTTTAATATCAGATTTAACATTTCCAGGCAAAATTCCAATTATGACCAATTTTTTTGTTCTTAAATCTCATTATTTTTTAATCAATGTCGTGTTTTTTACAAAATAATTCTATTTTAATTCAATGGAACATTATTTTACTTTGTAAAAACAATAGTGATTATTCTCAAGTACTTTTTCTTTCAAAATCTGTCTTCTTCAAAAGTCTTAGTTCAGCATAAGAAAAACCCTTTAGTATTGACGTGGCTAGATAAGACAATCTGGGACCATAAATCTTAGGTCTTAATGTCGGCAGTCGACTAAAAAACCGCCCATATTCCACAAAAATAAGGGGGATTTTGGTAAAATAGTACTTACAGGCCGCCATAGACAAACTATATATATATGAATTAAGGGCCCTCGGTTGACAGATCGGGACTATTCGAAGGAATAGAAACAATGCGGGATACTAGCATCCAATCAAAACCCTGGATCGCAGAAAGAACCCATTTTATTTGTCAGATTTGAGCAGATCAACCAATTAAATTCATTTTTTGCGCGTTTGCCCTATATATAACACATAAATTATTGGAATATCATTATTTCGTGAAATGATATTTTCAATAATACCCAGGAGAGATCGGCCTAAATTCAAGCCAAAATTTCCAGAATAAGAGAACTACTACAAAATTCTATATTTGATGCATATCGAAATTTTAATTTGAGACCATTTTTTTGCATTTTAGCAGGTCGAATCTCGTCATTGGCCAAGAGTGCGACAATTAATTAGCCAATTGGCAGCTCGGATTTATGCACGTGGTAAAAGACAGGACGAGAGCAATTTTTTAATTCTTTCCAGGTGTGTTGTGGGGTGAAACAATAACGGCCTTTTTTCACTGGGACAATCTATTTGAATCATATAGTATAAGAATAAAATTCTGAAATTTTTTTGTTTGAGCTTCAATTCACGAGGGTTACGGTACCCGGTTATCCCCTTCAGGGCCCTGAATCCATATCCCTTATTTACATTTCAGTAAATATCCTGGCCCTGATTAGGAAACGTAGTGTTTTTTAAGTAGTAGGGCCGAGATATTTACAAAAGTGTGAATAGGGGATATAATATGTTACACTCGTATAAAGGTATTGAAATAACTGGTAAAGTGTACTAAACGAATTTATATATTTTAACTTACAGTGTAAGTTTTTACACACCTACACGTTTGATATTCTGTAAATGCCAAATATTCAATAAGTAAAGACTTTACAATAATATACACATTGTGAACAATTTAATAGTATGACTCATGTTATAAATCAAATAATATTACTGAAGAAGAGTTTTCGCCCTAAAGTCTAGTAATTTGCTTTTCAAGTAAAAAATAACAAAAAAAAATGTTGGAAATTATGAGAGGAGATGAGAGTTTTTTAGTCTTCAAATTTTTGTAGAAACTGATTGGTTCTTAAATAATCTTAACCTCCTTTTGCCTATTAAGAGTCTCAAAAATTCAAGGCTTTGAGTTGTGACGCGAAGTTTTCGTGTGTGAGTGTGAGGAAGTTAAATACGTGTTTTAATTGTTTAATTAGTTCTATATCCCTTTATTCTCCTTTATTAAAAATTTGATCGGATGAAATTGAGGACTTCGGGGCTTCGGCCGATTTTGGGCTCACTTTTTCACAAAATTCATTTTAAAACTTGAAACCGATGGAAAGTTTCATTTCAAAATTCGCGTGATTATTTCCGATGCTCAACTTAATTTGGTCAATTTCGTTTATTTTAGTTTTTGCGCTAAAATCTTTTTTATTTTATTTGTAATCGACCAACTTGCAGCCTGCAAAACATAAATATAGATACAAATTATTAGTATAAATGGATAGAAATTTGAGTCAAAAACAGGTTTTCTCCAAAAAAAACTTTAATTTCAATGTTTCGGAAATTTTTGTCTTTTCGGTGACCATTATTCTATTTTATTACGTCATTAGTCGTCAAACTCTACAAGGTTCATGTCAAAAAAATATCTTCTCCGAATACCATGCAAAGTCGGATTTTTCATTAAAAAATTCAATTCAAATGTTTTTGAAAAAACAATTTTGTCTTTCTGGTGAGAATTGGTAATTATCACACATCATTAGTCGCAAAATACTACTTTAATTTTAAGACCAAAGATGCCGTTAAAGTGTACAAGGAACATCTGATAAATAGGTTCTCTGCTAAACCCCCGTAAATATTTTTAGAATTCAATGCAAAGTCATATTAAAGACGTCAATTAAGACACCTGGGAGTAGAAATTAAAAAAAGTTCACTGCGAAATTTGCTCTCTAGCAAGCAAAATTTACAAAAATCTAAAATAATATTTCTATTTTTTTAGAGTTTATTCAGCAGAGAATTCATGTTTTTAAGAAAATTATTCACAATTATGAATTTATATTATTTTTTATTTTTGCTCTCTAGCGCCTGTTATGGAACATAAATGATTTAATTAATAGCTAATAGCTTATGAATTTACGATTTATCGAGGTCGATTTACCCTCGAATCGATGTTTTACACCAAATTATCCGCCATAAGAATAAAATGAAAATTTATATTTTTGCTCTTAAGCGCCAGTGTTCATAGGGGATATATTATAAACCCATAAAGGCCATGTCTGAAAATTGTCACATTTATATTGCAATATTATGCGTTAGTTTTGATAATTATAAACCAGAATTTTGTAGCTTTTGATAACAAAGATTACTCTTAACAAGTTTCTTAGTTTTAATTTCTGATTAAATTTTCTAATTTGTCATGAAAAACTATTGCTATTTATTGAATTGGATCATTTTTTAAATGATGCTTATACAAATGAAAATATTGTGACTGAGAAAAATCGCGCGAAAGACTTCTCGATGCTGTTTTTTAACTACTACCCCCTTTTTAAGCAGCCTTCAGCGCGGCGCTAGTAGCGCCCTTCACCGATTGAGTCGCTGCCATTCAAATGATTTTTCATGACCTAAGGCGAAACCCTCACACTGCTCAATCTCCGCACTGCGATTGCGTAATCACTACTCAGCCTTGACAATCATATTATAAAATGCTGAAGATAGACACCACACACCAGCCAACTTACCTTTATCCCCCCACCTCAATTTTATCCGATCATTTCTTTAATAAAAGAGAATAAAGGGATATTATTTTAAAATAACTTTCATCAAAAAGATGAGAGACAAAATTTTTATGGACCACTTCAGAATACTGCAGAAAAACTTCCGAAATTACTTCGAACGACGAAATGCGGAAGCTTTCTTCATAAGAATCTTTAAAGTTTAAACCGACTCTTAAATGATCAATGCAAGCATCGTCACTTTTCTCTCTTCTGAAAGTGGGCACAAAAATTAGTCTATTTAGCCTACTATTTTATTCCCGAATTCAAACTGTTCTAGACTTTGTACTTTTTGTAGTCTTGAAACTTCAAAATCAGTTTCTTTAAAACAGCTTGATGATGCGAAACGCGGAACGTTGCCGTAAGTAAATTATTAAAAAGTTCTAAATTAGTTATAACTCGAAATATTAAAATATTGCTGTTTCACATCGCTGAAATTTCTGGAAGTATGTTAATTTTTACAAGATTTGAGGAAATTCACACTTTCTCGCTATCAATTTTCAAAAATTTATCAAATCATGACCACAGCATATTTTCAGCCCAATCAATGGACTGTTTCCAGTTTAATAAACGCCGAAAAAATATGGGAAGAGTGAGCGTTTTCCTTGTCCCAGACCAACCACAAATTAACATTTCTGATTCAGCAAAGTCGATTTCTATAAAATTTGGAATGGTCTTCAGTCTTCTTGTTCTAGCTCAAGATTGACATGCCAAAAATGGTCAATTTGGCCTCGATCAACCTCTTAAACACAAAGCTAACTGTTTTCTGACTGCAATTTTGGGTGAATTCAAAAATTTCCAAACATGATTTTTAGGCGACGTGTAAGCTGAGATTACCTGGTAAATGTGATTTGGTTAAACATTAAACATCTTGTTAACACTTTTACCCACATTTGAGCGATAAAATAATATATCATATTCATCAAATTTCGAGGAATTTATTTAAAATGGTTCTGAATTTGCTAAACCTGCGTCGAAACTAAGAACATTACATTTATAACCTGGCTAAAAATTATACGACAGCGGCTCAATTTTTAATTTGCGAAGATTTTGGCATGATTTTGTAAAAGGCAGCATTTCGAAGGCTCTGCAATTGCAAAATCTGATAACGTTAATTATAACTGTCATATTATAACAATTATGAGGGGGGGGGTTGATCATATAATAAATCGTTTTTCAATCAACTCGTCATAAAACTTGAACCTATCATCCGAAAAACATTTAGGTGATATTTTTAGATTCAAATTATTGAATTTTAAAATGTATTCAAAAGAAAAGTTTCTGCGATCATTTTTAGATGATTCAAAGTGTTTTGAGCCTTCAAATCCCTGGGAGATCGTTTTCGTAACACTTTTGCTTCATGGGGGATTTTGTACACAAAACTTCACATATGGTGATATTTATTCAGCTAGAATTCGAAAAAATTTTTACTGAAATTTTCTCTAGGAGGTTCTTGAGCAATTTTTTGGTATATCTTATATGACGGAAGAGAGGACTATAATAGAAAAAGGGACGCCGCGGGCTTTGAAAATGCGGAAGAGATTAAGTTGAGTATTTTGCGAAAGATTTTGCTCCAGGCAGAAGTAGTCAAAAGGCAGCAGTGAGTTCCTGAGAAAAATAGGCTGGGCTTCTACGTTCTCAACTCCGAAAACTAAAAATCCCATTCTATAACTTCGAACATGTTTACACGAAAACAGCAGGAGTGGTAAGTTACCACTGGTAATTAAAAGAAAGTACTTATCAAACAGACAATATCTATTTAATTTTCCAAAAAAGGTTCTTGAGGTTCTTGGAACCTTTAAATATTTCGCATTTGGCGGATGAGACATTAATTGGTGGAAGTTTTCAACTCCAATATTGGAAGATGTACTTATGGCAGCGTGACAATAGCAGACTTTTCCACACTCGTGAAGACGATTCCCTACTTTTTCACTACTATCCCAGAAATATATCCCTTAGGAAGTAGATTGTTAAACTTTGGTTTGGTCTAGTACATTGGTACTACTTAACGTACATAATGTACTAGACCAAACCAGATTTTAACAATCTACTTCTTAAGGGATATAAGAAGAAGAAAATATTGGCCAGCTGCTCAAATGATAAATTTGCCGGTTGTCAACCAAAATGTACGCTAATTTCCAAAAATAGGTGAAAGTTGAGCGTCCTGGCAAAAAACTTTACCTCGGAAAATTTAACCAAAAGGTTAAACGAAATCAAATGAACGCCAGACGTCCGAAAACCGTCCACCGCCAAGAAAAACTCGAGGAAATCTATGAGATTTACAAAAATCTTTCTCTTGATGAGCAAGTTTCTCAACGCCGTTTCTAAGCATATCAAATTGGAACTTTGAACAAAATACAAGTTCATATTTCATTCTTCGAAAATCCCGATCAAACTAATCTTCGTCGGATTCTGATTCGGATTAATTATCTTCATTTTTGTATTTTTATTTATTTTAACTTCTGCAAAAAATATTTTTTGATAAATTAGTTTCAGATTCTGAGTAATTATCTCCTATTATTTTCTGCCTACTCTCAATTCAAAACGCCGCATAAACACTCTTTTGCTCCCGCACAAAAACGCCCTCAAAATTATTTTCGAGCGAAATAGTAAAAACCGAGTACAGTTGCATCGTACTCTTCAAAAGGCTCTATGCGGCAAATTCTTTGCCTCGGATCAAAATCAGCGAAATTCACTTGCTTAAAGGGTAGGAGGAGGCGACCTTTTCACATATTTTCACTTCGAGTGCAGATTTTGAGAAATCAAAACATGATGAAGCACAATTAAGAAATAGTTGATGCGCAAATAATTTGACGTCAACTTGAATCAGGAAGTTTTTTGAGATCACACAAATAAGAGCCATAGAGCAATTATTTTTAAAAGCAATATGCTATCTGAGTGGGCCTCAGTCGGCCTCAAAACTGAGTTGGCCAAAAAACTGAGATGGCCTACGGTTGAGATGGTCCCATGGTTGAGTTGGCCCCCATAGGTGAGTTGGCGCCACTTTCAGTTGGCCCCAAAACTGAGATGGCCCCATGGTCGAGTTGGCTCCCATAGGTGAGTTGGCCCCAAAACTTAGATGGCCCCAAAACTGAGATGGCCCCATGGTTGAGATTGCCCCAT
>SCLH01062885.1:538-37412 GCA_004367855.1 Oikopleura vanhoeffeni
ATATATAAGCACATGAAGTAGATCTATGTTTGAGATCGAGTAAATAATGTAAATATATTAAATCTACAGACATCTATATATATAACGAAGCATGTGATAGAGAAGAGAACATTATTCTGTGTATAGAGTAGTCTTAGTAAAGATGCAAAGACACGAAAGAACACCTGTGGAGTTGCGAGTGATAGAAGATGGAGTGAATTTTCATCTCGCAGATGAAAGATTAAGAAGAAAAGGATAACAATCACGCATTGCTCAAGATTTCCGGGGCATTTTCAAATATTTAGGATTGGTACTGCTGAGGTCACGTAATCCAAATATAGTTAAATTTGCCAGATCTTTTTACTTCTACTGAAGATGCACATTCTATTTTAGAAAGTAACAGAATTGCTCAGTTTCAATAATTTTTGGTTAATCCCGGGAATAATAATACCCTTGACTACTCTGTTGGGCTGATATTTTCATCGAGATAGTTCAAGGATCAGAGAGACTCGCGCATACGACCTTTGATAATGAACAGAAATTTTTTCCATGAAAAAAAAAGAAAAAACAAAGGTGCTTTAAATACTTAAAAAATCTCCGGACGTTGAAAAGAAAGAGCCTAACTAACACATAATAATTTTAAATTAAGATTTTGTTTGAAAAAAATAATAATTATAATAGCGTGTCAAATGGCACAAACCGGTGTCACAAGGAAGTCGTTTGTTAATCTATCAAAACAAAATCTATAAAGTTTTCATTAACTATCGAAAAAAAAGTAATTTCAAGAAACGATATTCGATTGACCCTTCCATCGATTGAAATATGGAGAAATCAAATACGACTACAAAAAAATAACAACTGAATATTGGCCACTGAGTCTTCAAGAAAAGTTAAAAATGAGCTGTGTTCGAAATGATTGTAAAAAATTTCGAACTTGATTTGGGCGCTCAATAAGAGTATTTGTGCATAAATTATAAGTTGAAATAAAAACGTCGACTAACATGACACATGAACATGTAATATTTTTTACACAGCAAAGTCAGAAAACTTATGTTAACATGGAAAAGCTTAAAAGGTAGCTATTTTATTCGATCTTTTATTCAAGATTTAAAATATATAAGTATTTTGACGATGAATGAGAACTGCGATGAAATTTTCGAACAATCCACTCCTATAATTGATGAAAATCAATATTATTAAATGAGAGTGATGGTCGAGAGGTAACAACAACGACTAGGCACAAATTCACACCTAACTTCTACACAGTGCTGCAAGACAACACGTGAGAGTAACTAGAACAATAGGTATGAACGAAAAATAAGTTCATCTAGACACATAATTATTAAGCTGAAAGTAAATCTAATAATCTATTAAATCTTAGCACTAGTCTACTGAAAAAATGATAAAAAAAATAGATAATAAACGCCGGATTGAAAGACCGGGTGTTTTCATTATGCGCGCGTCTCATTATCTTCGTTTCCATAATGATTCATGTCAATTTGGACAACATCGATGCATTTTGGAGACTTATAAAAAAATTTGATTTGTGAGCAACCATTCACGAAAAAATATTTTTATCGGCAAGACCGGGCAACAAGTTGTTTATGTTCCAATATGGTGTGGCTAATGATTCCAAGGTACCACAGTGATATAGTAAATTTATCGTCGTCACATCTTGTCACACTGCATAAATATTAATGGATTTCTCGAAAAAAAAGATGAAATTGCGATTTTTTGCCGGAAAAACCACGAGAAGTGGAAAATGGTGAGCAAAAATCTGAAAATGTTTGTTTTTGGTAGAATAACGTCACAGACCGTGCATTCTGACCAATACGGGAAAATCCGATGTCTCATGTATCCACTCCTCCTATCAGCTATAGTATAAGTAGGTTTTCATGCATTTTTTGACTTTTTAATGGAATTCGTTGATTATAAAGACCTTTAGATTCCAGAATTATAGTCTATAATTTATAGACGAGTATTTTCCGACTTGATTTCTGACTATAATCTAAACAGTTCTTGTACTCAAACATATTGATTTCAAAAGAGTCTTTATATCCCCATTCACCACTTTTGTGGTAATAATCCGGCCTCTACTTAAAACACACTAGCGCTTCATCTAATCAGAGGCGTGGATGAATTGCGGTGGACTATTTAATGTGCGGTGATATATTAGAAACGACAGGGGCTGTAGTGAACTATCGTGGCTTTTCGATTGGGTGAATTAAATCTTCTTTTAAATCTTGGGGCAGATTCACTAATAGTGTAATTTTTTGCGCGATACTGGTATGTGTGGATGCAGCTAAAGTAAAAATATAGAAAAAACTTTAGTGCGAAAAATTAAATTTAATTACGTGCACTACATTTGTTGTTGAGAATCTCAAATGGCAATCCGATGCGCGTGGCAATATCCGTTTAATGTGACGAAATAACTATTGCATGCTAAGAGAATATACGTATAGTTGATAAAAGTTCAAGCTATTGGATATGCCCTTTTAAAAACCTTGGTTTGGATATAGAAAGAAAATCTGAGAACTGGATTTATTTGATCATTCAAACGCTTGGCTAGGTACATTCCCAAAATTGTTAAATTCTCACTATGGTGAGGCTGCAAGCTTGATATGAAAAAAAAATATCAACATTTGAATTTTGGCTTTTCCAAGCCTAACAAATTAAATTTGTTACGAAAAAATCTTTGCCCGCTCACTTATCTATAAAAACATAACATTAAAATTTTTACAAATTTTTAATTAAACCACATTTTCTGGTTTGACGTATATTGGAACATCAGCTTTCAAGATTCGGTAACCTGCATCTTGACAGATAAATTTATACACCTTCAACCTGCACGAGCGTGTTTCAAATCACAGAGACTCAAAAATAATATTTGGGAAGTGTAATTTTGGCCAGCGGAATAGAAAGACTCATCAAATTCTCTTATTTGCCTAATCAACTTCTTCCACGGCAACACACTGGTGGTGAAAAAGTATATTTCAAATCTCGTGATTTGCGACAAATAATGACTCTTAAAATTGATACTTCTTAGGATACGTTTTCTAATCAAAGGTAAGTTAGCGAAAATGGCTTAGCTAATGGTTACCATTATGTGGTATCTGAACACACTCGTGCCGGTTAAGGGTAAACATCTCGTTCAGGTGGGGTTAAACCAAATTAAATACATTTATTATTGGGTTATTATCGAATATCCCTTGATTACACTTCGTGTTAATTATTCCGGCCCTAACTTAAAAAAGACTATGTTTTCTAATCAGGGCCGGGTATTTACAAGGTGAATAGGGATAATAGTTCGCGAAAACTAGATCGACGGACTCTTTCGATGCAGACGCAAAAAACTTTCGTAATCATCATACTCTAGAATCCTTTTTGGTTTTTGAGACATAAAATCAATATTATTTTATTTAATCAAGATAGAATTTTTATTTGACGTTTCGAGCTTCAACAGCAATTTTTACTATCGCGAATTCTAAGGCTAGATCTGACCCACTTTTCCGCTACGTTTTTCGCTTGAATCCTTTTTTCCTGCTCACCACTGAGAAAATGGCTGTTAAGTCGAACCGTAATAGAAATCCTATCTATGATAGAATAAAAAATTACTCTAGAATTTCGGAAGTGCCGTTCTCAACAATCGAATGCAATCTTTTTATGATAAAATTTAATTATACATACTAAGTCGATAATTATCTTGGCGCACTGTGAATTGTTTCGTTTGGTCATAAGAAGAAGTTCGCCGATTTGGGGGCGAGTCCCAGTATTTCATACGTTTAGTAGAGCAATTTCTGAATGCCACGTGATCCGCAGCAGCCTCTTTTACCGCATTTGAATCTTTGATTTAATTGTTTATTTAATGCATTTAAGTTGAAGTCTGAGGGTTAATTTTGAAGATGAGTGGGTTCAATAAACGTTTAGGTTCAATGAACCAACGTGGTTCATTTGAATAAATGAGAAAAACAATATTTTTATTCTCAGCGCCAATTTTCAGCTTTATCTTTGTATAATCGAGAAAATATCACTTTATAAAATATCATTTCTAGGCTGTCACTAGTACGATAAAACGGAAATAGAGACAAACGATAGAAAATCGAGGTAGCCAATATTGATTTTTGATTTTTAATTAAAAAAAAAGGTCGAAAAATGTTTCGATATCTAAAATGTTCAGGTTTCAAGACGTTTTATACATTTTGAAATATTTTAAAAGCCATTGGCGAATCAGTTCCATGCAATTGGAAATTTCAATTTTAAATAAATTCTCAATGGTCGCCCCACCAGGCTCGTGATTGGCCGCCCCACCCCAAGAAAGTTAAATACAAGATGCCCAATTTTAGTGTAAGAAGCTTGTAGTGTATTTAGTCTAATTTTGCCCACAAGATAAACTGCGGACAGGGCCTGTATTGACATATAATTTTTACGCATAAAATTATCAGAAATTTCCTTTGGTGAAACCTTTTCAAAATCAACTTTGGAAACAAATTCTTTCACGTCAAAAAATTCATGTCAATTTCGAGACTAACAAAGGCGTGCCTCGACAAGTAATGGTATAATTTGAAAAGGTAAGACACCGCAAAAAAAGATCTTTCTAGCACCAAAGATAGAATAGTAAAGAACACCCAATATATAAATAAACACGTCAATAACACGGATATCAGCTATAAAATACGATTTTTCAGAGCTTGCTGAGGTGAATATATTACAAAAATGAAGTGTGGTTAACGAAAGTAGCGCGGTTCGACAAAACCAAATTCAACGCCAATTTTGGGTCTTTAAGCGCACAGTATTTTTGCGAAAGCATCGATCGAAATACATAATACTTATATGTGCTAGTAGTAATAATACTTATGTGCCGATACTTAACCTAGGGCTGGTTTGTCTGATATCCTTATACACTTTTGTTAATCTACGAGAGGTGATGAAGGAAAGAAGAGAAAGGGCCTCATGAAGTGGCTAGAAAGGGTCTTAGGAGTGTTTAGGATTGCTCCTCCAACCCACATCTCCCCAAGATTAATCAAAAAGGTGATAGAAGGGATAGCCAAATGATCCTGTGGCCATGAAATTTCCAAATAGACACCAAAATTTATTATTGAATTATAGATCGCAAAATCTTGGATTATTTTCTGACCTCAGAACCCCTTCAGCAGTTTGTTCATGGGGAGTTCAGAGAGGTCTGTTGGATCAGGTCTCGATCATATGGCTGCAGAGTATCGGTTCAATTTATTCGCAACAATAACAACTACGTGGAGACGGTGAAGTTTGAATTTTGGGATCCTGAATTGCCCGGTTTCATTCAAGTGTAAATCAAAGAAATACTATTCGTTAAATCTGTAATGTTTACCGTTGATTAAACCAAGCATTTTAATAACTTTCAAAGAGTCAATTTGTTTGTATAACGGCACAAAAATGGAGAGTATTGTTGGTGTATATTATTAAGTTATTTTTGAGCATACTAAGTTTGTTTCAAAAAGGTATATGATTAACTGATCCTGAATTGCTGAATTTTGTAAGTTTCACAACATAAAAACCTTTTGAAAAACATTTTATGGCTAAATTATTTAAGGTTTTCATATGGGTACTTTTTTTGATGACTGATCATGAATGCCAGTATTTATGAATGTCCGATAGTCCGTGTTAAAACTGTGGTCAGACTGTCTTGGGGAGATATTGTTTCATTTTCATTGAAAGACAGTGTCCAAGAATATCTATCTAAGAGGCAGAGTGCTTTGAAAATATAATTGTGAAGTATTAATTTGAACTGTATTTTATATCGAAGATCCTGCTATGTATTTTGCAAATAGACAACTAAAACATAGTTGCATAAAATACACTGGCATTCTTGTTATTTCAAACTTAATTCAGTTCTGGACGGGGTTCGTGGGGGTAAAATCGCCGTGATGATCCGGTGAGTTGGCCCAGTGTAGGTTAATCGATTTTTTATCTATTTTTTGTTATTGTGGGACGACTGCGGGAAAAATCGGCATTATCCCTTGTTTCCCATTTTTGATTCAATCTAATTGAAGCTATTTCAACGAAATGTTCATTACTTTGGATATTTCTCCGGAGTTATGAAATCAGCATTTAAGTACTCAGTCAGCTCATTGTAACAATCCGAGCCCCACTAAAAACGGTAAATAGACGTTGATCCCAAAAAACTAATGATTGCGATAACGTGACAACTAATTTTAATTTGCAACTAGAAAGGTCCAATTTGGTAGGTTATTGCAATCAAAAAATTTCAAAAATCCAACATCGTATATCTATAAGTCGGTTTAAGTTGACACTAGAAAAAACTTTTTTGGATAGGATCCGATCACAAGTAAGGAGTCCCAGCTTGGACACAACAGCATAAAAACTTTCCTGAGTGTCCAATCTAAATTTTTTTTTGGGACAAAAAAAGTCAGGCGATAATGCCATTTTAACTTCTACAGGGTGTATACATATTTTTGTCTGCTCTGCTCTTTTCCCAATTTGGGCTTAACTGCTAATCTGCCGAGAGAACGATCATTTGGCAAATACCGTTCGTCTTTTCAGATTTTTAAACAATAAAAACGGTGGAATTCAGATTCGTAGCAAAATCTGGAAAGAAGAGAGCAACAAATTATATTACATCCTGTATGTTTGATTGATCGGAATTTCAACCAACAGGTTTAGTATTGATCTTAAAGCAGTAACCGACGCCAGTTTATGATTTCAAACGTCTGTAGGAGCGAATAAATCCAGTGATTTTTCTCGTTAAAAATGAGAAGCAGCAAAATTCAGTTTTTCTATGTTTGAGATATAGCGTCCGTCGGTTATCTCTTACCGTTGACGTTCAAGTTGAAACTTCTGGACAGCTCTTTATCTTTGAAAATTTATAAAAAACAATTGAAAACTAAAATTACCAAAAATTAATTTTTCAAAAAAAAATACATATGTTATGAGTTTTTCTATCAATTTTGTTTTGAAGCACTGTGAAAGGAAATGCATATTGGTGGGCATCAGTAACAGCAGCAATTGTTATCAGGATCTCATAAACAGAACTGTTGACGTTCGAAAATGTTTGTGGAATACGGAAAATGTGTTTGAAAGCTCATTAAAATTGTTAAATTTGATAAATCCGCAACTAAACATTTCATTCATTTTGAAACAGCCGTTACTATTCCATAAAACTACTTTTAGCGCCGGATCTACCGTATGTATGAATTTTTTTGCTCCCTTTTCTTCCACCAGTTTGGCTACTTGCTATTCCGCGATGAGAACGATCAATTTTGGCAAATACCTACGTCTTTTCCCAGATTTAAACCAATCAACGGTGGGAGATTCAGATTTTTGATCCATAATTGAAAGAGATAGGAGACAAAATTATACACCCTGTTAAGTATTAGACATACTTATCTTTATTCAGAAATGACCGACTGGTTTTTTTAATTCCTTCAAAAAAATGACGTTTCCGGAATCTATTTATCTATGATAACAAAATAAATTGGCTGTTTTTTGGAATATCAAGAAACAGTGACGTTACTTCTGAATCTCACGTTCAAAAAAAATCGAATGCTATCTATTTTTGCAACTTTATGTCACTTTCCAAATAATGCCAGATTTATTTTTTTCAAGGTATGAATCGGCTGAGAAAACAGACATGATTAGCTTGTATTTTTCTTTGTCACTAACACAGTATTAAATTCCAGACGTCAGTTTTATCTTTAAATGACTAGTTTGAAGGGTTATTTACACTTGGTTTAAGATTAGAATGATGTGAGTTTACAAACACAGCGCCGCTTGAAATGTATGTAATACAAAATCATACAAATTATCGACAGATGAACTTTCGGCTAACTTCACAGAAACGAAAAAACACAGAAACATGGCGTACTTAAGCAACGAGGGTCGCGTCTAAAACGCCACCGAGACGTTCCTTTTGACCTATCACAGCCAGAAACTTATAGCATCTTTATAATAGCGGCAATGTTAAGGGCTAAACACGGCAATGATGGACATTACTGAGAGAGCTTGTATTGACAGTAAGAAATATTCAGAAATATGTAGAGTATTTTACCAATTAATACAGTTACAATTGTTGATGAATTTCACCTCATTTTTTCGAGTGACAATTTTGGTCTTATTTTGTGCGTCACGTTAAATGATATATAATTGGATTTTTTCTTAATAATGATACAATGCAATCAAATAAGTGTTCACCGTGGGAGTTTGGACTGAACGATGGAACGAGATGAATATATACTTTCTGCAACGTAATCATGTCCAAATGGATATTTGCAAAAATTTGAATACAAAGCCGCTTTGCAGAGGGAAATGATTGGCAAGGCGAATCGGAGTTAAAGAAGGTTTTATTTTTGTGTTAATGAAATTTTTTAAAAAAAACTGATGTTTAAGATCAAATTTTTCGAGATTTAAACAAGGGGTGCAAAACCGAGTTCAGCGACCCGTATAGAAGGAGATTTTTTTAGAAGTGAAATTAACGTTTTTTAGGAAATTATTTCAAGGATTAGGGTCGGCGACCAGTGTGGGTCGACCTAAAATAAGCGGTAAAATGTGATACTATGTAAGTATTTATACAAATTTGTCAAAGTTGTAAATTAAAGTTACATATCTATTAATCATTTATATTTTAGTGGTTTATTTGTTTGGAATGGACAATATTTTTGAGAAATTGTGTCATCGGTCACAAAGCACGGATTATGGACTCCTGGAGCATCTATAAGTGGCGGTAATAGCTGCGGGGAATGTGCATATCAAAATCATCACATTTTAGTTGGAAAGTAAAAATATATTGCAAATTTTTAAATGTGTTATAAACTTTTCTATCACTTTTTAAAATCTCTTATATTACTGCGAAAGACTATCAAAGGCAATATCTTTCATGCGATTGCCAAAGGATTTGGATTAATCTCGATAATGCATATTTCCGAGAACAGAGAACAACGATGAAGATGGTTATGGTATCAAGGAGTGGCATTTCATGTAACTGTCTAAATTGTGCGACGCAAACAAAATTGACGTGAATGACAAGTTTTGTAAAATTGTAGAGATCGAAACAACTATAATGGTTCTAGGTATGTTCTTAAGATTTTGGTTATATAAGTCCATAAATTTTCTACAAAAATTTACTCATCACTGAACAACCCCGTAATCTGAAATGTGGGAGTTAGCGGGGACGTGCAACTATTTAATTGAAATATCTCAAAATCAATAAGCGCATCGGTAAGCTTTCGACCATCACGGTATCGCTAACAAAAAAAAGTCAGTAAAAAGTCACTACATTGGCTGTTTAAAATTTGAATCTGCTAAAGAAAATATTTTAGTTGGTTTTAAATATTACAATTAACTATTTACATTATTTGTCAGTTAATGTTTTAAAAGTTTTATTATTATCGAAAAAAAATCAATTTTATTTTTGTGAAATTCGAAATTTTTTTCATCAAATTTATTAAATAAAAAAATTATTACATACATCTATGAAGTCGTAAAAGGACCCTTATGTGTCAAAAAAGTGCGGTCAGTTAAAAAGTATGGAACTGATAATTCGGACTGCTAAGTTATGAGAATCACGTAAGATGATTTTAATTATTAAAATTTAATATATTTTTTTTAGGAATTTAAAAGTTATTAAAAACTTCTCAATTGTTTTTTCTTTTTTGACACGAGTTGTGTGTGTAAATGTTTTCAATTGCTTGAGAAAATTACCGACTGCAGCCTAAAAAGCTGAATAACGGGTTAAAATAAATTAATGAAAAACATGCAACGTTATTGATCAAAAGTTTTTTCCGTCAAAATAACACATCATTCCAAGAGAATACGACAATTTTTGAAATAAAAACCTACCTGTAGAATATAAAATTATCTCAAATGTTTTTTCTGGGAAAAAAGGGGGGAAATAATATGTTTATTTTGAGTCATTCGAATAATCAATCGTGTGAGGCTTTCCAAAGATCAAAATGTAAACGGTTGGACACCCTGTTCACTGCTGAAAGGCACTTTGGTTGAGAAAAAGATACAATTTTCGATATTTTATACTTAAAATTAAAATGTATTGTTAACTCGTAGCCTTTAGACATGAATCTGTACCCAGACTCGATTTCCGGCAACTAGTGACCATTCTTATAAATCGAGCCATATAAGCAAAGTTTCATTATCAACATACATTTTTCAATAGCTAAACATAATATTCAGCCAATTTGCTATACAATTAAAATAACAAAAACAAAATTTAAACAAATTAAAAGGCATTTAATGAGGATAAGATAACAAAAAGTTGCGAAATTTACCTCGAGTGACAAAGAAAAGTGCAATAATGAGATGAAATTAAACCTTAATTTATATTTGAAACTACCTCATATAAAACTTTAATTGATTTTCTATCGCTCTGTTTAAACATAATTATATGTTTTCTACAAAATTCTCTAGTGAAATGTCTCTTAAATTTGTTGTGAAATATATATCTTACATGCGTAGGCGTCTTATGTAATCAGTTTTTTCCAAAGTTTTGACTTCTAGAAATGCTCTATTTAAACGTTTGAAAAAAAATATATAGTCCCAATATACAGTTATTTAAAAAAGTACTAAAATTACGTCAACAAAATTCCAGGGTCAACTTCAAACGTTTTTAAGACTTTTTCTCATTACATGAAAGTCTGAATAAAATCACGTGACGAAATAATTCAAAAATAAGGTTTAAAATATGTCATAAATAAATCCTTATTTCTTGAAAAATAAGATCACGTGACCTTTTTGGAAAATATCATTATGTTCAAAACTCTAAAATTAGGTGTTTATTATCCCACAAATTTTTTCGGCGTNATTTTAATTATTAAAATTTAATATATTTTTTTAGGAATTTAAAGTTATTAAAACTTTCTCAATTTTTACTCCTTTTTTTGACAGTTGCTGTGTGTAAATGTTTCAATTGCACTTGAGAAATAATCGACTGCAGCCTAAAAAGCTGAATAACGGGTTAAATAAGTTAACTGAAAAACAGTGCAACGTTATTGATCAAAAGTTTTTATCCGTCAAAATAACAACATCTTCGCAAAGAGTAATAAGCATAATTTTTGAATAAAACCTACTGTAGAATATAAAATTATCGTCGAAATGTTTTTTCTAGGAAAAAAGGGGGAAATAATATGTTATTTTTGAGTCATTCGAATAATCATCGTGTGAGGCTTTCCAAGATCAAAATGTAAACGGTTGTGACACCCTGATTCACTGCTGAAAGGCACTTTGGGTTGAGAAAAAGATACAATTTTCGATATTTTATCTTAAAATTAAATGTATTGGTTAACTCGTAGCCTTAGCATGAATCTGTACCCAGACTCGATTTCCGGAATATGACCATTCTTATACATGAGCCATGATAAGCAATAGTTCAGTTACAAACATACATTTCACTAGCTAAACATAATATTCAGCACTTTGCTATAAATTAAAATACCAAAAATACAAATTTAATTAAAAGGCATTACTGAGGATAAGATAGACAAACAAGTTGGCGAAATTCTACCTCGAGTGAAAAGAAAGTGCAATAATGAGAGTGAAATTAAACCTCAACTTTATATGTTGAAACTACCTCATATAAAACTTAATTGATTTTTTAATATGCTCTGTTAAACATAATTATATGCTTTTCTACAAAATTCTCTAGTGAATGTCTCTAATTGTTGTGAAAATATATCTTACATGCGTAGGGCTTATGTAATTCAGTGTTTTTCCAAAGTTTTTTGACTTCTACAATGCTCTATTTTAACTGTTTGACAAAAAAATATATAGTCCCAATATTACAGTTTTTACAAAAGTACTAAAATTACGTCAACAAATTCCAGGGTCACTAACGTTTTTAAGACTTTTCTCATTACATGAAAGTCTGAATAAAATCAGTGACGAATAATTCAAAATAAGGTTTAAAATAATGTCATAAATAAATCTTATTTCTTGAAAATAAGATCACGTGACCTTGTTGGAAACATATCATTATGTTCAAAACACTCTAAAATTAGTTTTATTATCCAATCTTTTCGGCGTTATTTGAGGTACTATTTTGTGTATTTGAGCCAAAACTTATTTTTTAAATTTTGAAGGTCACGTGATCGCTTTTTTGAACTTTAGTCTAATTAGAAAAAGTCTTAAAAACTCCAAACGAACATCCTTCACTGTTTCAAGAACATGCTTTAGCATTTTTGAAAAAGACAGTTACTATTGTTGACCGATCTTATTTCTTGAATATACGGTCACGTGATCATTTTTTGGTTCGTGTATGGAAAAAAAGTCTTAGATTTTTTTTCTGGATTACAATGAAAGGTTTATTTGGTGATTAATAATTCTGCAAAAATAGAGTACTGTAATACAGTAAACATTTCCAAAAAAACGCACAAATGTCATTTGCGTCCTCAAGTTACTCGATAAACTTATAACTTATCTTGTCATAATGTCTAGGGGTGGGGGTGTAATCTGGTACTTTCAATCCGTCCTCATAATAATTTAAGGCAGTTGGGAAAAATCTGAGGATACTTGTTTGAGGCCTAGCCTTTCGCCTAACGATTCATATCTCAACCTTAACATTGTTATATCACCACCACCAGGTGGTGAGTCTATTTTAGAGCACTACCGGTTTTTTTAAATCTACTTTCTTTAGACCCACTATCCAAACGTCTCAAAATTACAAAAGTAGCGAATAAATGAGAGACGAAAAAAATGATGAGAAGGGAATTTTTCGAGTTTTCGATTTTTTTTTTAGAATCTCACTTAACCGCCGATTTGCCAGTTTTCGGACTTCAAACCCTTATCGTTCTTTTAAGAATGTTGAATGCAGCCATTTTTCGACTAAGGTAGATAAATATAATGCGTAAAAGTGGATGAGAGGAATTTTTTGATAAAATCTAGAAATTCTACAGAAATTGACTGAAAGTGACCGGAAATGAAAAGTTCGCAAAGAAGTCGTCTGATGAAACAAAAGTACCACAAATTGAACTGAGATTTCACTGATGCAAAAAGTTGGCTTACAGTAATCAAATTTCACCAATCAGACGTCAAATTCGATACTTAGGTTAAACATTTTTGCTTAAAAATATGAAATTTCTAGAATTCGATTAACGACATTTCGATAATATTAATGTCATGCATCGTTTGGTGGTCATATTCCACCAATAAAAAATGTTCCTATCATGGTAAAAAACCGTTTTTTTTAGCAGGTAAAGCAAAAAATATTCGAATTTGAAATTCTAGAATTTTGTTCTAGAATGTTTTGAAAAAAATCATGCCCCCCATAGATTCCTTGGGTCAACTTTAGTCATAACCGATATTAATGTATCATAAATTAATTCTATATCAGGGCTCAAAAAAAGTTTGACGCCACCCCTTTAAGCCGTCGTAAAATGGCGCTTTTAATGGTGAATGGTTCTACTTGCCGAAATTCGAGTCTACGAGTTAATATTTTTATAGTTTGATGGCACAATATGTTTGTTGAGGTATTTCGTTGTGACATAACTTGGAAAGGGTTAAAATCTGTAATGAATTGCCACATGCTATTGAACACAAGTAAAACTTCGCAGATGGTGGTACTTTCATGTGAAAATTCTTTATTTTTATAACAGTCCTAGCTCGATGGATATGGCATTCTTCATACCTTTTTACCTGGAGGCCAATTTACTTTTCGAATGAAAAATGTGATATATGCTGGAAAGTAAGTGTGCCAAAAAAACTATTTCTTCAGAAAAACAATAGTTAACTCTCTGAAGTATATAAAAAAAAGTTCCGCCTAGACATAATAGCCTTTCAGGAAGCTATACTTTGAGCGTTGTTTAGAAAAAACTCTTATCAGATAAACCTTTAATTTTTCCTTTATGATCAAGTTGAAAAGTTAAATTTTCGAAAAAAAATTTCATATTCTAGAAATTTTATGTTGAATTCTAGAAAAAACGTTTGAAAAGCAAGGTTAAATTAACCAAGTGATACTACCTCATGGTAGGCTCCAGGAAATGTATGTTTATCTGAATAACTGCGCAGTGCTCTGTTTTACTCATTTCTTTTGTGTGATCGACTATATCTGTTTGGAATCAAAAAATATTTATAAATAAGTTCAAAATATTCATGAAAAAATCACGTTTTTAGGAAAAAATTGTTAGTTTTTTCGATTTAATGAAATTATTTGATTATTATTACGATATTCAAGCAAATATGGTATAAGAGTACCACTCTGGCATGATTAACACAAATTATATATTTTTTCAAAACATATTATTTTATCCATACTGATATCAAAATAAGATATTTTGAAATTTCACTCCCAAAGAAATATTTTTGCTTCATATATGTCCAGAAAGCTTATTTTTCTTGCAAATTGTACTCAAAACACTTTCCTAAAAACTGTCATTTTTGAAATTTTAATTACAAATTTTGATCGAAAAGTATTTTTTCGGAAGTAAAGCTTAAGCAAAAAATCACATATTATAATCAACTCGTAAAAAATTTGAACCTACAATGTAGTATCGACAAATTTAGGAAATTTTTTTAGATTCTACATTTTGAATATTTAAATGTATTATAAGGAGAATTGTCTGCGTCTATTTTTTCATTTTGGTTACAAATCAACAAATAAAACTCTACAATGGCTACTTTATACTTTAACTAGGTGGACTCCTATTTTTATATGCTCTGTCCAAAAATCATTATGACATGGTTAGTGATTTTTGGTCAAAAATAATTAGAGATATTTGAATGTTTCTCATTTTGTTCCAACAATTTTAAAACTAATTTTTTTTGAAAGTCTTTAGCTGGGAAGTATTGAGAAGGCTACTTTCAACTAATATTTAGAATATTGTCTTCGTTTGTCTTCTTCGTCTTGTTATACTCTGAATCATACTTTTTGATAACAAAACTACGTTTGCACGAAATCGCATCGAAGCCTTCTTTTAACCCAGACTTAAATAATTTTATAAACGCCAAGCTTGTCAAATTGGTAGGCCGACCAGTATAATGTTTTTTCTTTCGATGCTAAATTTCGGGTTTTTTCCGTTTTTTTTCAAAATTTAAATTTTCGATTTTGACGAGAAATTTATAAATTAAATTGAATTATTTGAGCTAGTGATACGATTACGTATTTAAGGCTTCTAAGTATGAAAATAATATAAATTTTACTGTAATTTTAGACTAGCTTCTGATAGTAAACGCGCGTTTTTGAGTGTTTTTCAAAGACGATGTATTAAACTAAAAAATTGCTGTGGAAATCAGATTAACAAAGGGCAGCTTCAAGTTACAACTTACGGTCGAAAAGTTTTTTATTAAAAAGTTTCAACATGGAAAAAATTTCCCATAAGCGAAAAAAAATGAAAATGCAAATCTGTCAAAATATAGGACTATATCTCGATCTACACATGATCGAAACCTATGTTCCGTTTCATTATCTTTTAAATTTGGTTTTCTGTCGAAAAAATGGTTTTAATGTTATTTTTGAAAACATTATATTTTCTCATTTAACGATAATATTTTTTCATATGTTATCAAATGCCTCTCGATAAACTTTCAAATGATAATGCTGCATAAAATTTCAAATGGTCAACAAGTTCAATCCGGCTTGTTGCTTTTATTTCAATTAATATAATGGAACAAATTAGGGATCAACATGGGCTTATTGCGGCCCACTCCTCAACATTGTGTCTCGACAACACTCTCCGGAACTTGTCTTTGGTTTATTATTATCTCGAAGACGTTTTGATTGTTAAGATAAACGGTCAATCCGTACTTATGATCTTTTTGGTGCTCCTGGTGGGATATACAATGGCTCCAAGTGTATGTTTTCCAATGATTTATCATTTGGCGGTTTTTCGCAAACTTCTTGGCCCACAGTTTATGGATTTTTAGTCTCGGGATGAAAAAAATTTATTCACAATTTTCCAAAGCGTGATAGAAATGTGGCATTTGTTTGCATATATTTATCAAGAGCTACGGCTAATAATTGAACTTATTTAGCATTCAGATATCGGCGAAAGTAAATAAAATTGACTGGAATTTGGCGACGATCCAATCATATTTCTGCATTGGGACAATACAAATAATCAGATCTGTCAGTCGACGCCCGTTATAAAAATGCCGAATTTTAATGTTTTGTTTTATTACATTTCACAACATTTTATAAAACGATATGAATAGTTAAATATTTTATACCAAAATTCAAAATATGAGACTTATAACTCGTAGACTCGATTTCCTGCGAGTAGTGACCATTCACCATTTAATCCATTTTACGGGACGCTTAACATAATTTGACAATATCAGTTATCCAAAGTTATCGATTGACCTTTAGACAAGAATGATGTTGTGCGTTTTTTTTGAAAATTTTAGTGATTAGCAGTACTCTTTTTTTCAAGTAAATTTAGAAATCAACCAAAAAAGCACTTTGGATCTTGATGAAAAAAATTTCTAAGACCCATAGCCCAAAAAATGATCACGTGACCGTAATTTCCAGAAATAAGTTGGCCAAATAGTACTGTTTTTTTCAAAAATTGCTTAAAACACTTTTTGAAAAAATTGAAGAGATTCCTTTAGAAGTTTTTAAGACCTTTTTCTCTGTTAGCATCAAGTCCAAAACGATCCGTGACCCAATTAAAGAATAAGGCTTTTTGGTACAAGTAACAAATAGTACTCAATATACGCGCCGAAAATTTAAGACTGATAAACTAATAATGCTAGCCTTAAAACGATAACGAAATTTCCAAAAAGTCACGTGATCTTATTTTTCAAAGAATAAGGATTATTAATGACATATTCCAAACTTATTTTTCAATTTTTCGTCACGTGATTTCTTTTCGGCACTTTGGTAATGAAAAAAAGTCTTAAAAACGTTTGAAGTTCATCTCCAAATGTTTTTATGCAAAATTTGAGTACTTTTCAAAAATACCGTTTATTGTTACCCGTATATAAATACCGTTAATTTGCGAAAGTTCATCGTAGTGACTCGTGAGTAACTGAAATGACACCTTGAAATGACCTGAACTCTTGACCGCGAAATTAATATACGACACGCATAAAGAGTCATTTACAAGAGCTAATTTTGTGAAACAGTCAATATATTATTATGGAACAAGAGGTTAATAGAAATCATGTTGACAGCTACTATGCGGTAGACTATAGCGGTAGTTTACTTGTTAGAACACTACCATTTCAGTTTATCTAAGCAAAGTTGGCTGAATGTATTTGGAAAATAAATAAAAAATGTATGTTAATAATGAATTTGCTTTTATGGCTCGATTTATAAGAAGGTCACTACTATGCCGGAAATTCGAGTCTGGGTACAGATTAACTTCTAAAGTATACGAGTTAAAAGCCTTGTTTTAAATCCATCCATTAATTGCTATGTTAAAATTTATCAATTGTGTTATAAATTATTTTTGACATTTTAAGATTTGTGTAAATATTTTTTGGCTCTTTACTCTTTTAATACCATAAAAGACCCTAATCTCATGCCTGGAGTCAGGCGTAGCTAGTTGTGAGTCTTTCATGGTAGTTATCTTAGTTAAAGGGTGGGAATTATGTTCCGGGTCTAATAATTTGTCGTTTTTATTTCCTGTAATTTGTAAGTTTATTTATAGAACATAATGGGTGGGTTAAAGAAGTTTAGTTAATCCCTAGGACCGAGACCTGAGTTTCAATTCGGTAGAATGAATTTCAGAACCCTGTCGGGAGTTCTGAGTTTCTTGCTCCGGCGTCAGCCGTGGCAATTCTACGAATGAGGTCGCTTTTGCGAGAATTGATAACAAAGGTGTCGGTTCTAGAGATTAATGAATCTTTTCTGGTCTGACAGTCAATCCCGGTCGTGTCTCCCGGTTTTGTCTTTTCATACCATAAAAGACCCTAATCTCATGCCTGGAGTCAGGCGTATCTAGGTTGTTCGAAGTATGTAGTTATATCTTAGACCTAAGATCGGGTTAATACCTTTGTGGCATTACCCTCCATTTATTAGTCCAGGTATTAGCCCGACTGATTGGTTTTAAGATTGGTAAGTTTTTAATCCTTGGGGTTTGTTGTTTTAAGCATTGTTTTAAGTATGTTTCAGTAAATAGTACTAGCACTAAGGTCTTCACTCAAGTCGTCATTTATTGGGTCTTTTGGATGTTGACCAGTCTTTTTTACATAAATCCACCAAGTTGGCTTTTTTGATGAGTAAAATTCTTCTACATTTTTCCATTTTAGAGGTCTTGTTGTTGGTCTTGCTTTGAACAAATCTCCATCGCAAGAGTGCCATAAACGCAAGGAGTGTTCCTCACTTATTGCTATTGTAAAGAAATCATTGGTGAAATCTGGTTTTAATTCAGTTATGTCGAAAATTAAATTCGGCGAATTTTGATCCTTAAGGATGAAATTAAATGATCGTTGTGAATCATTAAACTTTCTCCAAATTGTTTGCCAAACAGTTTTAACTTTGGCAATTGCCTCAATAGTTTTTCGTTGGATATGTTCTGGATTAGCATTAATTTTATTTATGTGATCAAGGGTAGATGGCGTAATTGTAGTACCACCGTCTAACTCGAAATTTATTACTTCTCCGATGAATTTTGAGACAAACATTTTTGCCTCTGACCAGGAATGTTTAAGTTCCAAGTCAGTGGTTAGTAAATATTTTACAAAATTTTCTTGTTCTATTAGGTTAACTATATTTGTTAAAGATTTGTATGCATAGTAATGCTTAGTTGGATCGGGGGTTTTAATATTTCGTTCCATCATTACTATCTGACCAAAAGGATATCTCATTTGATCATGAAGATGTTCAATCTCCTGATTCAAATTTGATCTTATTAGTCTTTTAGTAAATGGTCTTCTAACCCGTTTCATCCTTCGTTCAAAACCCATAAGGATCAAATGACTGATAGGCTCTTGTAATGGTTGTGCAAATGACTGGATACCGTTAAATAACATTCTGAAAATAAAATTATTATTTTTAGATTGGCATATGAGTGTTTTGATACATAGTAAGAAATGGTTTATATATCGTATTCTAATTTTAAATGTTCTGGGAGAGTGTCTGCTAAAAGGAGGATAACTGATGGGCTTGAAATTCTTTTTAAAGTGATTTTTCTAGTGAACAATATTATTTCATATTTATGTTTTATATAAATCAAGAAATCAATCAGTTTAATGAGAATTTTATCCTTTGGTAACTTTCCCAAACGGTTTAACATGCCCCTTATTTTAGATTTTTCTTGCGTTTTATTACTTAAATTTGAATGTATTAATCTTAATTTGCTCCGTAAGAGGATAAGGTCTACATCAGATCCTTCCCGTTGTATAAATTCATCCAGATCCCATATTATTTTCGAAAATGTTATAGAATTTTTGTTCATTCTAAATAACAATATTTGTATGATTGTAAATTAGGCAATTTTGGTTTATTTATTTAAAATTTGTTTTATCCTTGGGGAATTTTTAATTTTTATATGGTTTGTTAAATATTTTTGGAATCATATAAGTCTAGTTGAAATTGGGCCCCCATTTTACTGCGTTCAATGACATTGTTTCGATACCTGAAGATCATCTCAGAGTCTCTTTTCCAGTTGAAAGAAAGACAGATGTTATCATTACTTATACCCGCTAAAAGCATCCTACGGACTACAGAGTTCCTGCCACTATGTCCCGTTAATCTTTTTTCAAAACCGCAGGATTTTCTAGCTTTTTCCATGTGATAGACAAAGCTAGCTGTTGTTCTGGAACCAAAAATTTTTGGATCAAAGTTCTTTTCAATTAATTTTATATGTCTCAAAATTTTTAATTTTGCTTCTAAATCCCAGACTGTATTTTTCTTAAGTTTAACTGTTACTTGTTCAGTTTTCAAGCTCATAGGATTAGTTTTTGAAACCTTTAGGGGGAGGCTTAGGTACCTGCCTGAGTCATTCTCCTCTATTTTAATATCGTCCCAATGAACGAAAAAAAGATCTCCTACTCTATTTCCGGTTAAGAATGTAAAGCCTAACATTATAGCGCATTCTTTCTCATCGGTGCCTTGTTGCCACAAGAATTCTATTATTTTAGAAATATCCTTAAGGGTAAAAATGTTTGCTTTTCTTGGTGCAAAAACGTTATGAGTGAATAATTTCCTAGCAATTTTGTTCGCAAGTTTTTTTAGTGATTGTTTGATTATGGGTACTTGTTTTTTATCCTTGAGGAAATATTTTATAATTTTTTTACAGCTGAACAACATAAGATTAAGCCTGTAAGGCTTTATCAATTTTACTTTGTTTCTCTTTTTAACCCATTGTTTGAAAAAACCTAGGCAGTGCTCTTCATTTAAATCTTTTAAATCTTTTTCGGTCATAAAAGTTTTCAATAATTGTAATGTGTTTGTTAAATTGTTGGCTATATATGGCGAGGACGATTTCTTCATGAATAATCTTGTCTGAAGATGACAAACATTATTTCTCTTAGTTTTATCATAAATATTTTCTATAAGTCATAGATAAACAATTTTTAATCCTCAGGGATACAATCCAATGGGATTAAGGTTGTAATTTCTTCATTGTCGAGTGTAAGCTTCTGACATACTGAAAAGTACCAGCATTCTTGAGTTAGCAGATCTTTCTTATCCTTGATAAGCTCTTTGATTGGGTCATCTAATTGTTTTAGCGCTAATCTCCGGAGTCTTTTTAACATTGGTAATATGTTAAACGTGCAATTCCCCGCTAAACAATCGCTGGCGATGGTTAGAATCATAAATCGAATTTGATTTATTTTTTCCTCGCGATGATTCATAATCTTAATTTCAATTTTGTTATTACATGATAAATAATGCGAAGTGAAGCAATTTTTAATCCTTGGGGTTATAATTAAATTAAATACTAATAATTTTTTATCCTTTTGTTAGATTATTTGAAATATTAATCCTAAACATAGTTTTTTATCCTTAGGATCAAAATTTTATTTTTATTTAAGGAAAAATAATTTTTTAACAACAGAATTTAACCCCCTCGGCCTCGACCTCGATTTGAAGGCCCTCCTCGCTGGTTATTTTCTGTATTTTGAAAATAACCACCTTGGTTTGGCCCTTGGTTCGAATCAAAGCCTTGTTGGATGGCTAACTGGGGGTTATTTTGCCAAGGTTGGTTAGACCATGGTTGATAATTATGCCCCCCACGACCTCGACCGCGGCCTCGACCGCGTCCCCGATTACGATTTTGGCCCCTGCCTTGGTTTGAAGCGTAACCCCGGCCTCGTCCTCTACCTCGTCCTCGACCAGGATTTTTTGCATTAGCTTTTTTAGCTAAAGCATTGGCCTTTTCTGCTTCTTTATTTTTAATTTTTTGCTCGGCTTGTTCCCGAGCTTTATCCGAAGCCAATTTGTTCATTTCTATGGCCATTTCGGGGCTACCCATACAAGTTTCTATGGCAGATAGATAATCTATTTGCCTTTCTGGAATTAGTAAATCGTAAATTTTTTGTGTGAAACCTAGGCGTGAGAGGGAGTTTTTATTTGTTTCGACTCTACTAATTACGACGTTAATCTGTTTATGATATCTGTCGCTACTTGGAAAGTGGTCCCTATATTCCTTAATTAACTCTAAGGCCGGTTCTAATTTAATTTTAATTAGCTTATCACAACGTGTAAGCATTCTAACAAAGTATAGGCTGACCGATTCTAATGGCCGACACATAGGTTGACTCTTGCTACTATCTGCACTTGTGAACCGCAAATAATTTTTACCGTCTTTATTAATAATCATATTTGTAGTATAATTTTTAATAAGTTTGCTGCATTTATCTTCCATGGTATCAATTTTTTCCATTAATGCGATCTTTTTTGACTGGCTATCTGTACGTTCTTTAATACAGGTGGCCACCCAGTCCAAGAGTTGTTCCCAACTCATGGTAAGGATAATATTATTTTCCCTAGGGGTTAATTGCTGGTCATTATCTACTTTAAGGCGAATAGCAACATATGTGACTTTATATTGTTGGCATTTTTGTTCCTTATCCAGGAGTACATCCGTCTCCCTTTTAAGACGTACCACGTCAGAACGCATTATTTCGAGTTCTGATTGATAGAGGGCGTATCTATTATTAGTGGTGGCATTTTGAGCCCTAAGCATTTCGTCAATATCCTCTGCAGTTGGCTCCATGACATAATTATTTACGGGCCTATATTTATGCGTAATTTTTTCCCCCGGATTTTCGTTACTATTCGCATATTTTAATCCTAAGGATGACATTACCGATTCAGATGTATTCATTCTAGAAATATATGATTAATAATATAAACCAAATTTTATGTATGATGTTAATTTATTTTCAATGTTAGATTTTTATCCTAAGGATTAAATATGAATTCAAGTTGTGATTTCTTCAATGCATAATTCTTTGATAACCATTTTTTGATTTTGGTTTTGTCTTTGTCATTATTTTTGTCATAGTATAATGTTGACATCTTATTATCACCCATTATCGCTATCAAAATTTCTATGTAAATTATGTTATGACTTTTAATGTAGCATTTCAGGACGATTAATTTGTTCATTCTGAATAATTTTTTCCGTTATCGATAACATTTTATTAATATTGAAAAATAAATGGATCATTTATTATTGTAGCGAAAATTTTAATAGTTTATTAATTTTTATCCTTATGGTTATTCACTATCACTACTTTCTGAATATTGATCTTCATCACCGTCGAAATCGTTTGAAAACTCTGGTGGGTTGAATTCTTTGACACTATTCTCAGTATTTGAATTTTTAAAGGTTATTTCTTCATAGTTCAAAGATTTTTTATATAAATAATTTTTTGTTACGTTTGATTTGAAAATGAAGTCTACTATTTTTCTGTAGTAATTTTCAATTATCCACCATTGATCTAATTTCATTCTAAATTTTTAGATTTGTCATACTTTTCTATTCACGAAAATAAATAATACAGTAAAGCGCGCCACTCTTTGTATTTGGCGCGAAATATGAATTTTTCCGCTTTTTCTTACATGGAATATAAGAGGCGAAATTAACTTTATCATCTAATCTAACCAAAAGTGATTTTTTCGGTCTATAAGCTACAAATAATGGTAATTCCGAAAAGACATGGAATATTAAGCAAAAACTGTTATTAAGATCATATAAATGTTTCGCTGCAATATGGACAATTGTTTTGGGTGGGAAACAATAGAGCTTTTTATCCTTAAGGGGAACTTGCGAGAAGAAATTTGTTCCTTCAGACTGAGCTTCTTTGAACCGACTGTAATAATATAAACATTTTTTATTTGTAAAATTTGCCATAGTATCAATGTCGGGTTTCCCGAATAACTCAAGGATTAAATCCCAAGCTTCATCTGATATTATTTCTTCTTTAATATCAATGGTTCTAGAGGCCTCGTCAGCTTCCTGAATGTCTGTCCTTACATGTTGTATAGTAAAGACACAATTTAATTCAATTGCTAAAGTATTTATGGCGAGTATTTCATCATTTAATTCAGGGACCTTGCTACCTGTGTGGAAAGTGTTTACCACTGATGAGTTGTCGCATAAGAACATGATTCGTTTGTTCCTAATAGATTCCCCTTTAGTTAATATATATAATTTTATCGCGAGGGCTTCTTTGATATTGATATGTCTGTCTTGGTCCTTTTTCTCCCAATAAAAGGTCCTTTCAGACCCATCAATATCAATCCACCCCCCAGCCATATTAGAGGCATCTGTGGATACCTTGTACCTGTTCATTTCAACCGTACAAGATAATTTGTGGTACCAATGCCTAGTAGTTTTTAGTGCTTTAAGATTTTTATCTGCCCAGATTAATAATTCTGATTTTAATGTTTCATCCATTTTAGCAGTTTTTATCCCTAGGGTTTCTGATTCTCTTAGTTTTTCTGTAATTCGTCTAATATATAATCTCAAATTTTGAATTACTATCAAAAAGCTACACATTTTTCCTCGTAATCTTTCGAGGTCTTTTACCACGAATGTTTCCGAGTCAATCATTTTATCTAAATCTAATTGAAATTTTTCCCATTTTTTAGGGGGAATAGTAATCGTTTCGTTTTCAGTACATATGTCAAAGCCCAGAAAATTTATTTGTCTTGAGCAAATGAAGGTACTTTTTTCCCTAGAAATAAACCCTCCTGCAGCTATCATGGCCACGCAAGTTAAAAATGCATTTTTAGGGGCCTTTTTTCCTGATTCAATATCTTTTATATCCTTAAGGGTTAAATTTTTTTCACAGACAAGTCTATCATCGAGATAAAGGGAGA
Organism: Oikopleura vanhoeffeni; assembly: GCA_004367855.1. NCBI lineage: Eukaryota > Metazoa > Chordata > Appendicularia > Copelata > Oikopleuridae > Oikopleura > Oikopleura vanhoeffeni. The sequence continues at coordinate 24,732 of SCLH01062885.1, forward strand.
CTGGTATACCATGTCTCCGCAAAAAACTCACTGCACAACTATTTAATAGTTGAAAATCTCCCGGGACCCTTGCGATCCCGAAGGCCGCTGCATAAAATCTAAAAATATAATTGCCCCAACGAAAATGAGTCATATCTCGTGAGGGTTCATCTAAATATGCCTGAAGGAAACCGGAACTATCGTCATATTTTGACAGATAGTCATTTTTATTTATAAATAACATAGCGTTATTTAATGTGTCAAGTTTACAGGGTACCGTATAGTTTTGAGTTGCTTTAAAACTCCCTCCATCAAAACAGACTCGGTATTTATCATTAGTTTCATTGTAAGCCAGGACTAGGCTTGTCCTTATCTTAGATTTTATTTTGTCCATTGTTCCTAATAATTCTATAGCACCAGACCTAGCCCATTTAATAAGTTGTTCATTAATTTTAGGGATATTTTCGATCAGGTGTTCCGAATTTTGTTGATAAAATTTTTCCTTAATTAAAATTCCTTCTACTTTTTTGATCCTTACGGGGTAGTAACTTTTAATATTTATTATTATTCCGTCAATTATTAGTGGTTCATGATTTTTTAGTAAAAATTTTCTGTGCCAACTCTTGTATAATTCATTTATAAAGTAATCGGTTGCTAATCTATAATTTATTCTTGATCTTAATAATGGGCGCGCTAAGTTTGGGGGTATGTACGATTGATTATCAAATATACTAATCCCCTGTGTTATATGTTTGTAAGCTAGGAATTTTGTTTTCTCACATGGTAATGTATTTATGAAAATTAACCATATTTGTGGAAAGCCTCCAAAAATTCCTGCTTTGAAACATGTTTCATCTCGAAAGTTTAAGTTTTCCCATTTTGGTATTTCTTGGTCTTTCCAAATTTTATCGAAAATGTCCAGTAGGCTAATCGAATATTCCACCCATTCCTGGTGTGTATGTGGTTTAACACGACTTTTTCCATCAAAGCTGATAGCTTTTACTGGTTGAATGCTTGGATTTTTAAACATAGGATCAAATTTTCCACTTTTAACCGTTTCACTGACTAAAGCATCTACCTCCTGCCAAGACATTCTGAAAAACAAATTTTTCAATCAGATTATTTTCAATTTTAACTCGATTTATTAATATTGTAACGTTATATTTTTATATTATAATGTTAGTTTTTTATCCTTGGGGTTGTTTTTAGATAAATTAATTTTTAAATTGTGAAGAAAAAAATTTTTATTAAAGATGAAAATAATAACTAATGGTTTGTTAATTATTTTGAATCGGTAAATTTAATTTGATTCTTCATCACTCATATCTAGGGGAACATCCATATAATTATTATTTTCATCTCTAAATGGTAAAGAAATGTCGGCTGACTCAGTTTCATCTGAGACAGACGAGTCAGCTGCGTCCATTGCAGCCCTAGCTTCGGCGCACTGAATGTAATATATTTTTTGAAACTCATGGATCCCTTCTGTTTTTGGTCTGATTTCTTTCACGTAACCCCCGACGATTTTATAAATTGGAAATCTACCATACATCTCTTTGATCCAATTATTTAAATCAGTATTATATTCATTTATATCTTTAGAGTCCCTAGATAGGTCAGTTAAACGATGATCGGTGATCCTGTCAAGGTTGTCAACTAGGTTACTGCAAAAGCCATGAGCTGTAGGGCCTATTTCTTTGGCAAGTAGTTCTAGTAAATTTGATAATTTTTTAAAATTTTCAAATTTATTACGTCTAGTGAAGAATCTAGTAAATGTTATAAATTCTTTTCGCACCTTAAGACCAGTTTCGAAAAATTTTCCGTAAGTTGTAAAAATTTCATCCATTGGTTCTAACTCTGATAGGGCGATTGATCCGTCAATTTTACGTGGAAGATCCGCAGGCCAATGACGGGTTACAAATTCTACGAAATTTCTAACCAAAGTCATTGGCATGTTGAAACCTTGTAATTCTAAGGTATCTGATAAACAGTTTGCTAGGGATCTGATTGAAATTATATGTTCCATTGGGACATTAATAAATTTCAGCCATTTTCCTAGTGTATTTTCATAGGTCTCGAAATCAAATGGAGAGGTTATTAAAGGGCACATAAATTCCTCAGTAGATAACCATGGGTCTGGTTGGTATTTCATACCGACTTCGTCTACTACATATCTAGGGAGACCTGGTGAATAATTGTTTAGTCCTAAATTTTCAGGTATCCACGAATATAACCATGGATGAGGTCTTACTCGGTTAAATGGAGGTAGATCGCCTGAGGGTGCGCTCAAGAGCTGGTTATTTCTCTCCAGCGCCACGTCTCGTAGATCATTCATAAAATTTCGTCTAGTTTGCATTTGGAAACTAAGTTGTCTTAAATTAATTTTTGTTATTTTTTAAATATTTATTAAATTTTCATTTTATAATAAAATATATTTTGAAGTGTAGTTAAACAATTATTTTTATCCTTAAGGATCACGATTGGAACAGTTTTAATAAGAAATAAAATTAATTGTATTTAATTGGAATTTTTCTTAATTCCTCATCCCACTTTTTTTCGTTTTTCTTTGCAATGGCAGTTTTTCCAGTTAATAAGTTTTGAATTTGATCGAAGAGTTGTTTTACTTCTCTTCTTATTGTTGGAAATTCATTGCCTAATAATGATAAATTTTTCATTATTTTTGTCCACGTTGTTAACCTCCTAGATCTTGAAATATATTGCAGCACATTTTTCCATCGCTCATGTGATAAATTATTTTTATCTGAGCATGTGTTTATGTCTGACAGAGAATCGGTTACTACTTTTATAGCATGAACCCATTCTGTCAGCTCTGGGTCATTTAAGTACGCCATAACCCTGATTAGGGCTAATCCGCGTCTTAGTGAATTTACAAAAATTTGACCTGGATTTGTTTTATAATTAATGGTAAACTGTGCGCTATCTATTATACAAAATCTAGGTATTTCCATTTTCAGACTTGGATCGCATAATACACATCCGTCATAATTAATTCCGATTATGTGATTCGATCCTTCTGAGCTTGTTAGAGACACAGACTTTCCTACTCTGCGTGGATATTCCATTATTTCTAAAAGCAAAAATATTTAGAATAGAACGAATGAATTTATTACTTTAGGATAAAAACATTTTTTAAATCATAATTTTTAATCCTTGGGGATGTTACAGTCAAATTGAAAAGTTTTTTATTTTTCTGATTAATCTTTAAATATTATTGTGCAACTTTCTTTTTAAGATTTTTGATCTGACAAAGGATTGATAATCCTTTGTCATGAAAGTTGTTTGGTCAGTTTGTTCTACATGTTTTTCCTCTAATTCTGGTTCAAATAATTTAGTAAAAACGCTATAGTCAAAATTTTCCTGAATATTATTGGGTTTTGGCTCAGATTTTGTCGAACTCATAGTTTGAATTGATGAGTCGCTATCGCTAGGAAATAGGAGTGTTTCTTGATTTTCTACATTTCCAATATCCCTTGGCAGATCAATGCTTTCGGTATCTAAAATAGTCCTATAATTAGTTATATGTTTTTATGGTACATCTCCCACACGGAGATTCCAGAAGAACCAATATTAGGGTCAGATAATTTTGCCTGTTTTCTTATTGGCTGTTTATTACCGGTGTCCGTGCAGGGATAAGAATACTCCTTGAGACTGATAGAAGTTGAAAGGGGATCATTTTGTAATCCGATGTCCCTATAATTGAATGAGCGTTGTTTAGGGATCGAATCTTTTGCCCAATTTCTCATGGCAGGTGTCCATGTGATATTTGCTGCTGGCAATGGGTTATATGAATTTGTCCCAGTAGTAGAAAGTTGAGGTTTCAATTCTACTAATTTTTCTAAAAAGGCCGAATTTCTCTGGTTATTCCCTGGATTAACCATGCACGACATTATTAAATTTCTCACTTTTATCCCTAGGGGTAGTTTATCGGCTCGGATATCTTTTAATCCAAATTGTAATACTCTACAGTCTTCTATTATTGAAGAGCAGTTTATATTGCCTGGATTAATCAAATTTAATAAGATTTTGTCCCAGGCAGCATAAACCCTCGTAAATCTTTGTTTTTGCTGGAATCTTGGCTCTGGGTCAACGCTACCTATCGGGGAAATTAAATATTTGATAAAATCACTGTGTATTTTTCCGGACACAGTTTCTTCCATTTTAAATCCTAGGGCTTCTAGTAGGAAGGTTCCTACGATAGAGTCACCATGTGAGATAGTAGCAACTAACCCCATTTGCATTTCAGCAGGAGTTAATTCTGACAATTTATTACTCAAAAAGTTCATGTTCAGATCGTGTCCAAAAGGGAATTTAACTTTTGCCCGATCCTTACATTTTTGATCTACAGATTTCGAAACGTCATCTGAAATTTTTTGAATATCAGCTGGTTGTAGCCCACCGATAGGATCAAAATTAACATTATTAGTCTCGTCAACCTGTTTTTTCAAATTTTCCACAAAATTTTGGAGACTTTTGACCTGGGTGATGGTAGTGGACTTTTTAATAACGTCAGTAATATCAAACCGATTTTGCATATTTTGTTTGTTTACAAATTCTAATTTTTTCTCAAAATTCGTAATTCGGTCTGACATATTATCCGGGTTTTTAAGGCAAACAAGTAATTCTTTAACTTTCGGGTCATTAAAGTTAACCTCACTTGTCATTGTTATTAACAATCCCTCGTCAAAGTTTCCCTGAGTTCGGTGATAATTTTTCATTACCAATTTCAAGCAAAGTTTAATACAAATTTCTGCATCAGAAATGTACTTTGACCAATTTTTAGATGCTTCATATGAAGATTCATTCTCGAGAAGCCCAAAAAGATGTCTATTCATAGCCCTTATTTCTGTAATCATCAGATTTTCGGGTGAAATAACAGTTTCTTCCTCGATACTATCATTATCACTGAACTCAGGATCACTTTCTATTTCTAATACCCCTTCATTTTGGTCAATCGCAACTTTTGATCCTATCGGATTATCAATTTCTGTTTTCTCCAAATTCATTTGAGAAGCCAACTCGAGTCGATCAATTTTTTCCGTTTTGATGTTCTTGAGTGTCTTAAGTCGAATTTTTGGGACTTTTTTAGAAGTTGAAGGTTCCTAAAATTTTTGTTTTAGAATTTATATTTTAATTATGCTCAAAAAAATGGTCATTAAACCTTATTGTTTTTGGTCTCGATTCTAATTTTACTGTTTCCGTAAGGATAAAATATGTTTAGCTTTCAGTATTCTCAAGCAGATATTTGAGTATAAACTCTATCTTCCAAGAACTCGAAATAATTTTTTGAATTTAAAATTTTTTCAAATCTCAGCTGCTAACCTGGGAATCCTGTTTTTGCTTCACCATTTTAAACTTGTCCGTCCTATTGATTCTTGTATTTAAAAAATTTTAATCTCTTTTTTGAAATAATTGCAAAGTAAATTTAAAATATATTTTTAATTTATTTTACAATTTCTTGTGTGATTCTTAACTCGTCAGAATTGAGAATGGTTAATAAAATTTTATTTTTCAAAATATTTCGCAAAAAAAAATTTTTAGAAGTCTAGAGATTTTTGTCCTTAAAATAAAGTTCTCAGTAGACTTCTATATTTATTTGTTTTCTTGGTGGTTGGCCAAGTGTCTGCGCGACATGTTTTCAAAATGTTTGTTATTTTGACAACATTTTTTGTCTGAAAAGACTTATTGTCCTTATAAGGATATTTTGTCTGAAGGACGTGTATTGTTAGTTTTTTGTTATTATGTAACAATTGAGAAATAAATATTTTATCCTTAAGGGTTAAATGTTTAGGCTTTTTAATATGGTTTTATGAAGTGAATTTTTTACTTTTAATGCAATTTTGCTGTCTTATTTCATGAAATAATGGTTTATTCCATAATATAGACTTTTAATGGATAATATGATGAATTTTAAATTTTTAATTTACAGGGTTAGTTTCTAATAATGAGTAGATGAGGGTTAATTGTGAGTTTATTATATATACAAAATCTAGAGGGATCAAATAATGGTTAATCAAGAGTTTGTCCATATAGTCTATTAATTCTTCATTTGTCATGTTTAATATTATGTCATGACTTACTAATTCAAGGGATTCAATATCATTTTGAATTGTTATATTTATAATAGAATCTCGAATTAAATCTAAATTCTCTATGTCAGTCAAATTTATGTTTTCGTAATCAGATTCTGTATTCCAGTTTCCTATTATATCGATATTATCTGAAATTTCAGATAAATCTGAATCCGACGAGACTGTTTCTCTTGAAATGTCAAGCTCTACAGTTTCGTCAAATTCATCACTTTCGCTAGATCCTACGTTATTTCTCATAGAATTGACTGACATAATAGATAATAGCTTTTTAATCCTTGAGGAATGGTACCTTTAGATGAAATTTTTCGCATTATATATGTTATTTTTAGTGGTGGTGTTCTTTATGAGATACTCACCTGTAATATTCACTAATCATAAAAACATATGTATTAAAATTATTTTAACCATCTGGGACGCTATCTGCCAGCTGTCATTATGTTTTATGGAGAAAAATAAAATTGAATTATCGGGTTCATTAATTATGAACATGTGTCATCTGCATTAATAAGTGAACCTGTTGCTAAATTGCGTTTGTGTTTTTATGCCATATTAATTAACACTGAATTTTGCAATAAGTAATACTATGTAAAATGAGTTATCAAATTAACGTAATATTTACATAATGCAATATTCCCTGTATTTATCTGTAAATGGAATGTTATATTTTTCATATATCCGTGTTGGCAGTTATAAGGTATCAGTGGCATATTATAAATACATTTTTTGAAATTGTTTTGAAGAAGATTTTGAATTTTTGACGTAATAAATAGTATTTTATCCTTTGGTGAAATGAAAAATTTTAGTCATTTTCTTTCTTTATCTGAGGCAATTCGGGAAAGGCAGCGTTGATCAGCATCAGAATTTCCTTGGAAACGTCGGTGGATTGCTGACAATATTGATACGCTGTGTTTCTTGACCAAAACACTTTAACTAAAAGAAAAATGTCTAAATACTATTAAAACAGATGAACAATTATTTTCATAGATTATATAGTTTTTCTTTGACGATTTGAGAATTCGCAACGTCTTACGGTATGTACATATATGAAATGATGTCTTATTAATATAAGTGGAAAGTTCTTAGTTTCATTGAAATTATTGCTAACAATGATCAATTAAAGATATCTGCGAATTATTAGTATTACCGTAATTTTGTGCACATGTTATTCTCATTATCAATGGGTCTTTATTGTATGCCTTCTCTAATAATATTCCTTGTGCTTTGTTGAAACTTGGAGGCTACAATATTTAACACAAGTCTTTCGATCAGCGCGAGCTATATCATTCGGTAGAGCTTAGGTCCTTGGCCCAATTTACACTTATAATTTTCATTCTATTCCAGTCATCCAATCAGGCACGTCTGTTTATCAATTGATACCATTCTTTGATTAACTTTTTGGCGGGCTTCGTCAGTATCTTAGAAACAGCTATTCTTGTAGTAATTTTTAACCTATAGGATAATTTGATAAGTTACAAAAAAAAAATAATTTATAATTTATTTACCTAAATTTTTAGGAAACTAACCTCTTTTTAGTTCTTTTATTCTAGGGTTTGTTTCGTCTCTTCTCATCTGTTTTTCTATTTTTTCGACTTCTAGTTTCCGTCGAGCATGTTTTTGGATATCATTATTTTCAATTTCCTCTATTACTTCAGATGAGAATCTTCCGATTTTTTCTGTATCCATTTTTTCTACATTTGATACTGCACCATTTTGAAGAACTGTTTTTAAGACCTCTAATTGGTAACGAGAAGACTCTTTTTTGGGGCCATATTCGTTATTGTTTATATTTATACATTTTATCCTTGCGGTTTCTAGATTTCGTTCGATATCTATCATATTTCTTGCATTGCCCATATTATCTTGAATCCATGGTTTAACGCCATTATTCTCCGTAATTATGGCCTCGGATTGTAAATGCTGGAAAGATATTTTTAATCCTAAGGCTAGACAAGGAAGTTGTCCTACGGCCCACAAGTTAGTGTTATTTTGTGCATTAGCCGAGACTACAGCTGAGAATTTACACATGGCTTCTGCTGTAGAGTATGATCTTTCTACTCTGCCATTTTGTAGGAAAATTTTGTCAAAAATTGGAACAGTGACAATAAGGTCTTTTTTGGTTGTTTGTCCTATGTCATTTGTAATTGGACACGGCACTGGGGTGGTTTTCATAGGGAATTTTCTAGTCTCATTTATTAAGAGAAATTCTAGCAATGATAACCGTTGTTTAAAATGATTGATTGCGCCTATAGGATATAAACGATAATTTCCGAAATCGTACTCGACTTTTCCCGCATTTCTAAGTTTTTTGAAACTTGGATATAAATTCCCAATTGTCGATATTTGATTCCAGACGTTCGTGACATTACCGAGTCGTTCTGGTGCAATGATTGCTTCAGTAAAATGATTCATTTCATTTATTTTTGCCATTATTATTGTTACTTGAAGATATTTGCATGATCTTGGTCCCGCATATGAAGGTTGTATTTTTTCATTCCTCAAAGGTGTGAAAATTATGACGGGGTATTTAAATAATGAGCCAATTTCTACAATTTTATCCTTAGGGTGCGCCAAAATATCCTTTTCTGTTATTTTGTTTTCCATGATATCGTTTATGCTCCAGTTTTCAAATTTATCGGGAATTGTTCGTCGTAATTGTCCCCAGCTTCTGATAATATTTCCGAATGCGCATTTGCTCGATGATACAAAAGTAACATTAGTACCGGTTTTTGATAAATCATTTGAAAAAGCGGCAATTGACTGAGCATCTTTTACTAGAAGGGCCATTTGAGCAGTGCTGTTTATATCTATTTCATCTTTTCCTAATTTTGCTTTTTCATAAACCAGCACTGTATCAGATCTAGAAATTCTTGATTGGACCATATGATAAATTGCAGCTTTCATAAATTTTTCTTGTCCATTTGTTTCAACTTTATTTAAAGCAAAAAATAGTTTTGCGTTATAGGAACCCATCCATTGTTCTATCGTTATGGTTTCGGCGCTTCCATCATTTAGATATTTGACAAAGGATAGAAAGTTTCCAAATTTCTGGTTACTATTGGCGCTATCTAGATGACCCGAAGATTCGCAATTGGGCCTTTTGATCCTATTGGATGGTGCCAATGTCAGCATATCGGTTGTAATTAATACTCCGAAATTGAAATTATGCTCATTAGCTAAATTTCCCAGGAAATGAGTCACGTCAGTGCTTATTGCCCCTGTAGTAGGGGTATTTGTGCCCGGTCCCACAGGGTCTAAATATTGCCAAGCTGGGCAAGGACGACGTTGATTTCGAAATGAGTCAGGTTGACATGGGTCAAATTTCATATCGTTGGACCATTTGAAAATATTTAAGGGGGGTTCGAAAAGTGCTTGAGACTCATTATTTTGATCCAATTCCGAGATAAATTCTGTGATTAGTCGAAATGGGATGAGTATATTATCATTATTTGTGTTTCGATTATTTCTCGATTTTATGCGTCTAAAACAATTCAGGAACTCTTCATAGTGATTTCCTGCGCCAAAATCATCCATGTAGCTTTCAAATTTGATTCTGGTTTCTGATTCGATACACTGCGGCTGAATTGTTTTCCAATTTTTCGATAAATATTCGTATCCCTTTGTCAAATATTCAATTTGCTCATCTAAAGGATAAAATTAGTTTTGAAGGTCATGATTAAGTATTTGGATAATAAAACAAAATAAACAAGAAGAACAAATTTTTCATAAAATTAAGATAAATTTGGAAAAAGCTGAAATCAATTCAGTTCTTAAAGTTTTCATTTTTAAGTATTAAATTTTTAGTTACCTCTAGCATGTGTGTGTTCTAGGGTAGCCAATTTTCGGCTTATTTTAAATGTCTCCGGTGTTTTTCCGATCCATTTATTTTCATATACTGCATTTATGTAGAATGTGTAAGCGCCAAACGTAATAGGGAAAACGCTATCTTCGAAATTTTTCGTGATCGAGTTTTGTCTGACGGCGTAGTGGATCGAGCAGTAATCCTGTTTTGTGCCAATATAATTGCCGCAAGATTTTTTCTCGCCATTATTATTGCGCTGAATATAATTGCACGTGGCTTGAGTGCCTTTGATATTTTTTGAAGTCATATCAATTTCTGGGGCATTTTTATCCTTTAGGGAATTCCAAAGAACGAGAATGTTTTTTGTATCTACTGTATCGCCACCCCCAATTATTAACATCAGGTCTCTCCACATTTTGTTTGATAAATCCAAATTTTTAATTTTTTCGCATTGTGTAGGTAGGTCACGTGATCGTAATTCATCGTAAATCTCGAGAATTAATTCAGAATCCATATTCAGCCCATTCACCTGGAATGTTTTTGTGTTTTCATTGTAGGTGGTTTTCATTTTTAATTTATCTGAAGCCCACTCTACAAATGGCTGGATATATTCGTCAGTAGTGTGGACTATGTCCAAAAGTGCTTCTAACACTGGTAATGGGGGGTCACGTGACTTTTTTGATTCTTTGACAGTGGGTAATTTTGCCCCGAATTCATCAGTAATTTCTTGTTTGACACCATCAGCTTCGATTCTGATTTCTTTCTTAATTCTTTCACACATTTGGTTTGTATTTTCTGAATTAAAAAGGTTTAGTATTTTTCAAACTATTTTCGAACCGGATTTCTAGCTTTTAAAATTAGTAAAATTTTGGTTTTTCCATCTAGAAGAATAAATATTTACCTGGTTTTCCGTCGGTGTACTTTAATTTTAATCCTAGGGCATTGGCTGCAAATTTGGAATTGATCCAAAACCGATTTTTGATTAGCCATGTGATGGTATTTGTCGATATTCCGACCAATTGGTACGTCATATTTTCCCTAATTTCATTCCAGATTATATGTCCCTCTTCAGTTTGGTTAGTGAATATTTTTTCATTAAATATTATGAGGTCATCAAGTTGTTCCTTTTTCCAGCTGGTTTGTCCTAGAAGTTTGGATTTATTCATTTTGACATTTCTCCAGCCTGGGAATTTTTGTGCCACAAGTTTCTCGACCCGAAGAATTTGCGGCTGAATTTCCTCATTTTTCATGAAGTTATGTTCATGAAATTTCCGGTTTTCAGCATCACTAAATATAATTTTTATTAAACGGTTTTGTCAATATTTTTTCGACGATTTTATCCTTTAGGATTTAAAAGAAATTTTTAGTTAACTTTTAATTTATATTCTGAATTTTAAGGTTTATATTTACCTAATTGTTTCTAAAACATCAATAGCTAACAAATTAGCAGTTTTGAGCCAGTGGTTATTGAACCATATATTCTTGTTTGAAATATTTTTCTCAATCTTGAGTATTTCAAAAATTTCCTTCGTATTCATCGTCACGAGCATTGCTTGGATATAAATTGGACGCCAATTTATCCCTGAAATATAAATAGTTAATTGATTTTTCAAATTGAATTTTGAAGGTTTATTTTTTGGGTTTTAACTCGAAATAATAGATAATTAATTTGTTAAGGAGGTAACACGTATTAATGTTTTTATTTTTTACCTTTTACTAAAATTTCGATGTTTTGACCCTTCATTTGTTCTTTTGTGAAAATTTTGAAGACGTCATTTTCCAAAAATTTCATCTCATCAATCAATTCCAAAAATTTTAGGTCTTCCATGGTACCATTCATTGACATTTCTGGAATATAATTTTCTCCATTTTCGTTTTGAAATGTTGGTCCTAAAATACATATTTTTAATTAAAAAGGATTTTTTAGTTTTCAGAGAGATTATATTTATATTATTTATAAATTTTGATTTTTTATTTTCATGAAAGTAAGGAATCAATTATATTTTAATTTTTATCCTCAGGGTGAAATCTTAACTTAAAACTTACTTATTTCGTTTTGGAGTCTTTTGAGGTTAAATGAATCGCCAACAATCGTTTGGTATTCATTTATATCATTTTGGTACCAGATGATTACCTCAATGATACGCTCGTTACTTTTATCCTTACGGAGTTCTCCAATTATGTTATATGGCCGAAATTTTTCAGTTGTTTTCTGAAATCTGGGATCCAAATCTGTGTATTTGGCTGGAGATTTATTTTGCTCGTCATCTAACCAATTTCTAACTAATCGCCATAATTCAATTTTTTCTGAGACAGTAATATTTTCTTTAACTGCTAGATCCAGTGCTAAATGTTTATGGCCATACGAGTCCCAGTTTTTCTTGTAAGTTGATAAAACGGCCATTTTTATATCTTCCACAATATTTAGTTTGGCTAGGATTTGACTTATTGATCCCCGCATATCTTTTTGGGATATGTTCTTGTCCCAAATTATCTGTAGATTATGGAGGATTTCACCGTTTAATTCTCGAATGACTAATTTTGTGGAAATTCCTTCGTTTGCGATGATTTGAAGCAAAAATAGTTGGTCTGTGGGCGTATTTTTTCTAAGCAATCTCCCGAATCCGATTATTGGCTCTGCGGATAATAACCAAAAGGCACAAACTTTTCCATTTTCGGATACTGAATTTTCAATTTATTTAAATTATTTTTGATTACAAAGTTTCATTTGTTAATTTGGGATAGTTTTTATCCTTGCGGTTATATTAAAAAATTATTATTACTATATAGTAC
>SCLH01062886.1:0-17366 GCA_004367855.1 Oikopleura vanhoeffeni
AATTGAACTTTTTGCAAAAGAAATTAAAACTTTTCTTTTATTCGCGAGTATTTCTCATGCTCTTTACTCAAATGTGACACAAAAAACAAATTCCCCAAGGCGAGCCCCAAATACGATATGAATTATTTATGTACTTCAAATCAATTTTAATTAATTAATATAATTATCAAACTAATCCCACTTCAAAATCATTCCATTAATTTTAGTGCTCATTTTTCTTAGTGCCCCAATTAAAATCGGGGCTTTCAAAAAATTGCTTTTCTTTTGTTTCACCTGAAAACATCTATCAAGAACTTTCCAGCTAAACCTTATTAAGATAAACATGTACAGTGCTAGACAGGTTCTATTTAAGTGATCAAAAAATATATAAAACCTAAATGTAATAAATGTCCCTACAAATCACTAGAACCTGTATTTTTTTGTAGGAACGATATAATTTGTTTTTTTAAGTTTCACCCGAAATCTTATGGTCTCTGCTTTCCAAAAAAGGGCAAATCTAAATTTCTATTTTGTTCAAATTTTATCTGTAAAATAAAACATCTTGAACTAAAAAACCGCTTCATTGTTCTTTATTTCATAAAGTATGACTTCGATGCAAATTGCAAAGTGCAAGTTTTCAAACCCTTCGCCCCCAAAGACCCAGAGAGCCAAATGAAAAAGCGACAAATCCTACAAAATGAAGGTCATAATTTTAACATAAATATAATCATTTATATTTGATTGTTTGAATATTCATGCTATGTGATTAATCAGGTCTATTTTCGTTATATGCTGTTAAATAAAGTAGAGTAAATGTTTATACAGTAAATTCTGGCAAGTCCTAGCATTTTAGCACAAAAACGGCAATTAACGAAATTTTAAAAGTTCTGATTTTATGTTTTAATATTAATTTCATAACAATTCTGCCTTAAATTACATATGTAGTCAATGCCTCCCCATCCACCTAACCTCCAACCCCTCAACGGAAAAGATCAGAAAAAATTTCAGAAAAAACTTATTCAAAGAACGAACCATTCCCCCCGCCACCTGCAAAATTTCGAGCCGAATTTATTTCGACAATTTCGCACATCTCATAATTTGATTTTCATTCGAAGATTTTCGATTAAATTTAAGCACGTTTCTTATTTTTTTTAAAAAATATAAAAAACTATTTTTTTCAAAAAAAAATTTTTGAGAAAAAATGAGTAGATCAGTACCTGATGATCATGCGGGCGACCAGGAAAACTTGCCTGAACTTGAGGATGTTGGAGTCGGTTTTTCCATTCAAGAACAGTATGAGAAGTCAGTATTTATATTTTATATTTCTCAAACTATCGACTATGATATCTTTCCGTTTATGAACGGTTTGTCCCCAAAAAACAAAGGCCGAATTCAAAAAGCAGAAACAAAATAACGGTTCTTAAACAAACAGAATTTTGGCAAAATATAAAATGAGTAAATGATTTCATTTAGGCTCTTATCTGCTCTTCCCAAAGCTTCAGTAGGGACTCGTCAAGCTGTTAGTCAGCCGAAAAATTTTCGGCCGCGTTCTAAAAGCGCCTTTTCCAAGCAGGATTCGAATTTATTAATGGGCGCGTTGTCCCAGGAAGAGAGAGATGCCGTATTTCGCATTCGAAGTAAAACTGTTTCATCAGATTCAAACTCCGAAAGTCAATCCTATTTTGAAGGTAAATTACATAAGTTATGTCCCTTTTTCATAAAAAAATTTTAAAGCTATACTTGAGGCAAATTTAACCTCATTCAAAATTTGAAAATAATTCAAAACCAAGTGTGAAAGATTTCCATAAAAAATATCTTTTCCCAAAAAAACCTTATAACCTACCTGCAAATGTGCTGAGGCCAAACATCTTCGGGGAATTGTAAATAGTTAGGTTTTGAAAATTTGTGTGAATGTAATTTTTGAATCAAATTATTATGGTTTTATTTTGTTATGATTTTGATTTGCAGTCTTACGTTAATATTTTATAATAATATTTATAATGTTTTAATTTTTATAAAATTTCGGGAAATTTTATAAACATCCACATTCGAAGAGCCCATCTGCACACCACCCCCCGATCCCCCCAGTCTCCTCCAGGTCACTTTTGGTCCCTTTAAATTAATTTTAATTTTCTTCCCGTTTCTCTATTCTTCAGATCCGGACGTGTTCAAACCTTCCTTCCTGGAAAGTGGGAATACTTATGCATCACATTCTCAATCCTTATCACCAAGGCAGGGTGCCACCGGTCAAAATAAATAACATTATATATTTAACTCTGAAAGTATAAGTCCAAGAATTGCCTAATATATAATTATCTTACCTGAAAAATTTCTAGAATTTTAAGAATTCGTATTTCAATTTTGTAGTTTTTATTCGAATAATGTAAAATCAGATTTTACAATTTGATAAATTTGATTGTTTTTACTACTTTGAGTGAATTAACCGGTGACACCCTATGTGAAGTACAGAGAGAAAAAGTATAATTGCTCCCGCTGATGCCGATTGGCTGAATTTAGTGGCTGTTCAGATGGAAAAGAATATGGAAAAGAAAATGGAAGAGAAATTCGCCGAAAGAATTTCAGAAATGAGCGCAAAAGTAGCGGAGCTAAAAAATCTAGAGGAGGCCGAAAAGTCAAAAAACGAGAAAAGTGAGGAAAAGCCCGAAGCAAAAAATTCTGGAGGTCTAGTTATGGAGCGAGTTTATATAGATTCGATCAAACCAGTTTTCAAAAGGTAACTATACACGTTATGGCTAAGTTTGTCACTTGTTGAAACAAAAATAGGGGCCAAGAGAGGCATCAAAAAAAAATCCCGAGGAAATCTTTCTAGGGTCATTTTGTATTAAAAAAAATTTAATAAAATATTTGAAACTTTTTGAAACCTCTTGAAACTTTTTTTTTTTTTCCCTTGGAAAAATTTTCGAACTTTTTCCAAAGGAAAGAAAAAAAAATTTTCTGGCTATTTTGAGTAAAATGCCTAATTATAAACTTGGTTTCGACCAAAATCCGACCAATGATAGCCCGATTTTGATCCCGATATTCTCATAGCCCTCACTTCGGCAAACTTTCAACTTTTTCCTTCAAAAAACTAAAAAAACGCCCAAAAAAAACTATCAAGGAAGATTTCCTTCACTCCTAAAACTCATTTCCTTCAGTGTAAATAAGGAGAGATATTGCGCGAAAAGCCTTCCCCGAGTGAAAATTCCACCGAAGCTGCCTCCCAAGAGACCTATAACAAAGGGGATGTCTATGGTTAGTAAAGTTTTCATGAATATATATTTTCTTGAATTTGTTTGTGAGAATCAACTGATAGAAAAAATGAGAATCCCCTCAAATTTCGTGTTTTGGTTTTTAAATATATAAATTGTATTCTTAATTTTACAGAAAAAAGTCTTAATCCAAAATCATCAATTGAAGAATTTTGTGCATAAATCATTCTCTAGAAAATTTTCACGTGATCTCACTTTCAAGAAAGTAAACTTCATTACAAATTTATGAAAAAAAATTTTATCAAATTTGGATTATTTTGCCAAGTTGTTATATTCGCAATCCGGTGAAAACAAATAACTTTCCATTTCAGACACAAATCCGATTGCACGATCCTGTCGATCTGGAGTTGGAGGCTGCCAGTGAAGGTGTAGCTCCCGAAGAAAACGAAGCCGATATCGCTGAAATAGCCGAAAAGATAAAAATCAATTTAGGTGGCAGTTTAAATGGTAAGCCTTTAAAACTAATGATTTCAACAATTCTTGAACCTTGTCAGTCAATTTCGGAGAGCAAATCCCCCTCGCTGAAAATCTCACAAAACTTTTGAAGAAAAAAACTTTAAACTTTGGTCATTTGCAAACTTTGCAGATTTTTGTTAAATTGATAAAAAAAACAAAGAAAAAAAGGATTTACAAATATAGTAAAATACCTTTACCTGCATAACGGTAAAAAAATGTGTTTCCCGTACCACGCCTAAGAATTCGCACCTGTGATTGGCTGTTTCTTAGAATTAATAGGGTGCGTAGGCTCACGAATTTGTCATATCGAGTGTTTCTCATTTTATGGTACGTTATTTCAAATGTCTATTTTTGCAACCAATATGTACATATCCCTAAGTTATCATTTTCAGCCATCAAATCATGAAGTTTTTCTAAAAAATAAAATTAAAAAAATTCCTTAGTTCCCTTCCGGGATTATATGGACTAGGATTATATTTTACATCTGTCTGAATTTTTCAATTTCTACACTTTGGTAATGTTTTTATGTAATTTTTGTAAATAGGCTATTATGGTGCTTGAAATCTAAATTTCAATCATTCAACTTTATTCAACCTAAAAAAGTATTTATATCCTCTCCTTATGAGAGCCCTGACCGCGCTTTTTCTTAAAAAGAAAAAACTTATATTTACAATCATCTTTTTATAGTAAACGATGAAGTACCATTCTTTGGAAATATGTCTACGGGTTTACTGGTGGAAATCGCCGATGAAAATGCGAGGGTGCGAGAATTATCAAATGCCGAAAGTAAGGCTATGATATTAGGGGACATGCTAAAAACCTTGCGTCTTAATCCGAATATGCCCAATATTTCGCCTTATTTAAACTCCTTCCAACCCAGTTTACCGGTAGCGTGGAAAAGTGGATATCCACCAGAAAACCCCAATATGTCCGTAAGGGAATGTTTAAGCAGAAAGGTAATGATTAAAATTTCACTGTATTTTTCTACGGTCCCTTTCATATCATTCTAAGGAAAGAGGGGAAAAAAAACTTCTCCCCTCACTCCCTAGAATTCAAAAATTGTGAGTAATGTTTTCTAACCGCTCAATTTATAGGGTCAAGTTAAAATGAGTGAGGCCATAATGTATGCTCTGGGTGGAATTAATACGATGTTGCTACGATCACTTATGACCATAGATGCCAAAATTTCTGTACCAGTTGAAGGGTAAGCTTTCTAATTTAATTCAAGGTATTTCAAGTGATAAATCCCAATCGTATTTCAAAATTTTCAAACTGAACTTCTAAAGACCATAACTAATCCCTGAAATATTCGCAACTTAAACCGAAGGTTCCATGGTACGATTGAGAAAACATTCACACAAGACGAAATATTTTCTTGTCACGTACCATGGAACCTTATTAATTTTTAAGCGCATTTTTATTATGATTTCAAAAAATATAATGATTCGAAAAACAAAGTGTTTTTCTCAAAAAAATCTTTAAAAAAAGACCTTCAACGTCTTTTAACGCGTTCATGCCATTTTTGCCTCCTTACTGGTTTTTGTACAATAAAAAATAAAATTAATAATTATAACAAAATAATAATTATAATAAAATTTTTTTTTGTGATAGTTCATTGTGAAGAAGTTCGAAGTACGAGGTACAAGGTCCCCTAGTTTAGCTATGCAAATCTTAAAATTGTAAAGATAAAGTAAATCTTTCTCCAATTTATCCCCCTTTTTTCAGGAGTGTCAGTACAACCATCGGAATGCACGAATCTGGGATCCAATCGGTAAGACAATTGACGCATTTTATCTCCGATCTATTTCAATTTTTTAAACTGAAATTTTCAAATAAGTGATCAAAAACATTAGAAACTATCAAAAAAAATGATTTATAATATTTTGATGAAGCAGGAGACTTCGGCAAAAAACTGAAAATCGGTTTCAATGTGTTAAAGCTATTTTGTAGAGAATTTTTCATTTTGATCATTTCAAGACCAAGGATTTTATTGTTTATAAAATTTCGCCCAACTTTCGAAACCAAGCCGTCTTATAAAAATTATTTTTTTTTAAATTTTAGCCAATTCTAAAAGCTCGGAAAATCTCTGTGGCTCGTCACAGACGGAAGTTAAAAGAGGGAGCCACCGAAGACGGCAAACCAGTTGGCTGTGTTGTAATAAGTTCCGACGATATATCCGATTCCAATTCTGAAATTATCGTGAAAAACCACAAAATGGATCGTTCTGGGATGAATCCAAAAAATATTTTACCGACTCAGTTACGTCAAAAAAAGGTAAATTTTTGTGGATACTTATTATTCATAAAAATATTAAAGTTAACTCCATTTTTTAAAATATGTGTTAAAATACTGTAGATTTTATTTAATAATATTTAGAGCTTAATTTCGCCAACCGGTTCACCAATTTCAGATGATTTTTCCTCGAATGATACAAACTTCAGTGCTAAAGAAAACAGCGAGGAGTCAGACGATTTAGAGTCTAGTTTTAAATTTGGGGTAAACGAAAACTCCCTGGTCTCAGATGAAAACAATCTACAAACGCCAAAACTACCTACACCAGAAACTTATGTAAGTTTCTTATTTTTATTTGTAAATATTTGTAAAAATTGTATATAAAGTATAATAGTGTTCATGGGCAATATTATCCTAGCTGTTTCATATTTTGAGTTTATTCAATTTTATATAAAAAATTTTGGCCCTTTGTAGTTTTCTTTCAAAGAAATAATTATGGTTCCCAATTTGTGTTAATTTTTGTTTTTAATCACACTTTTCAATTTTTAATTCGATTTTTCATAAATAATATGTTTCAAAAAATTTTTACATAAGTCCATTTGGTTCTCCAAAATTTATGACCGAAAACTTATTCAAATCTGTTTAGGATATGAAAAAGACCTCAAAAGCTGATTTTGATCAGAACAATGTCAATCCTGGAGGTTTAATAACTAGTTTTCTGGAGGGCAAAAACGACATAAATCAGGCTGTTGGCAAAGCGTTCGAGAAAATCTACGAAAAACTCGGAGAAAATACCGATTATCAATTCGTGATAGTGAGTACTTTAATATTTTCCGTATACATTTTTAAATAGAGTAATGAATTTGTTTTTATGCGCTTCAGGGGACATAAAGCTTAAGGACATTTAAAAAAACTGAAAGTCGCAAAATTTTATCTTTATTTCCTTGTTTCTCAAAATAATAAACAAGTAATTTTTATGTTTTGTTTCTCATTAAGAAACTTTTAAGAATTTTCGGAAAAAAACCTTCTTTTTTTTTTATATTTGTTATTCCTGAAACTCAGGAAACTCGCCCGATTCTACAGATGAAGCATTATAGAATGCATTTGTATCTGCAGAATCTCCGGAAGAGAATTCCTGAAGCTCAGGAATTTCTGAGAGAGAATCTGAATCCGAAATAGGATCCAAAATAGGATCCGAAATGGGATTCTCAGAATATATAGAAATAAGTTCTGGATCTGAATGAATTTCAAATTCCAATTCTGAATCTGAAAACATATTGATATTTTCAATTTCAATTGATTCGGAATTAATTGCATCTAAAAGGGTAGAAATTGATGCTGGTGGGTTAAAAAATCCACTTTTAATAGGAGCACCCATAATGCTAAAAAACCTATTATGATTTGAAATTTTATAAATTCTCCCTCATAAACCCCGAGCGGCTGTTTCGTTTCGTGGTGGTGCTAAAGAGCTATAATTCTACAGCCGTACAGCTGTTTTTAAACATATGCTAATCACCTGTTTCAAATCAAAAAAAATTTTAATCACGTGCTAGCCTCTAATTTAATTAAAATAAATAAACATATGTTCCGTCCTTAATTAGGCGAAAAAGGTGTTGCCAATTCTCATTCTAATCAACATTTTAAGCTTGAAGTTGAACAAGAGGAATTTATAGAAGAGATGTTAGGTGATGTTAGAAAAGTGCTCAAAAGGGGAAGTGAAAAAATGCTGAGAAACGTCAAGAAAACCACAGAAATAAAGAACTGGAATATGTGTTTGGCTCTCGGAAATAATTTACAGGTTTGTATATATACAACGAAATTCGTAATTCTAATTCAACTCTTTCTATATTAAGTGGGAATGTATTGTATAATTAATTTCACTTTGTCTATTTGTCCCTAAAAAGTTTCTATTTCACATTTGTAGAAAATTTTCTGTCAGGGAAAACTATCTTAATGATTTATTTTCTTTATAAAAAACGGAACTATATAAATTTTATCATTATGAATTTTTTTTTAAAAAACCATAATTCTTCTCACCAATTTGGTCAATATAAATGCTTGAAAATAATTAATAGCGCCAAAATTTTACCTTTACATTATTTCTTTGTTTACCAAGTATTAAATGAATACTATGTTCTATAAGGACTCTTAATATTTTTTTCTTTATTATTAATCGAAATTTCCACGAAATTTCCACGTTTATTTTATAATTAGGGCGAGCAATAGTGAAAATCTTAATTTCGTTGATATGAAAACGGAAAAACATTCTGAATAGAAAATTACTCAGAAACTTAAAAATATTTTCTCTTAGTTTCTGGTGTTCGGCCAGAAAAAGTGACGGTCAAAATCACTAAATCGGCATTTTTGTAATTCAATTTTTTTCTTAAAATCATAATTCTCGCCATTTATCTGATAAGGAGGGTTTCATCATAAATGTGTAAATCTGCGTCTCCCAGAAAGTGTATTTTTCAGTCCCAAAACTATCGAACCCTAATTATTAACTTTATTTATTAACTTCATTTGTCCGCAATTTTTAATTTTTCTATTATTCAAGGACATAATTCAAACCGCAAAATCTACCTTAGAGGGTATGGCAATAAATTCAATGGAGGAGCGTGCACAATTATTAGTGGCAAAAAAGGCCACCAACCAAACACTGAAAATGCATGGTAAATTGTTAATGGCTACCAAGGCTGCTGACGCTGTGTGTGACTTGCAAACAAATCTCAAAAAACTGGTTGCTGATTTAATGGCTAAAACACTAGAAAACAGTGATTTTAGTTATGTTTTGAATAGAATAGATTCGGTCAGTCACTTCTCCATTAAGCGTTTATTTTGGGTTTTATTACTTTTGGGTTTTATTACTTTTTTTTTAAAAAAATTAAAAAATTAAAAAAAAACTAACTCTATCTGTCCTTAAAATATCATTTTGAAAAGAAAAAATGAAACAAAAATAAGATGAGAAAGAAAGAACTCCCTTCTAAATGTCAATTTGTAAATATCAAAGTGTAAATATCTAAAACAAAACTATTTGTAAATTTATAAATTATATTTTTTTATTATCTCAAAAAAATCTATTTTTATACTTTTGAGTTTTTATTTTTATAAGTCATAGTTTTTATAAGTCTAAAGAAGTAAAAAAGGCTTCAAAAAAGAAGTCAAAAAAATCAAACTTTTTATTTCTAAAAAGTATCAATCTAAAAAAAATTTTTAGCTATTTTGAAATTTTATACTTTCTGTCCTTGTAAAGTTTCGAATTATATAAAACCGTAATTTTCATATAAAATTTGTTAAACCTCATTTCCCTTAAGGTGCATAATGCGTGTCTGGAAAGACTTAATGTGGGTTTAAATATGAACTTGAGTGCTCTCAATAAAGTCAAATTGGAGGATCCTTCCAATTTCGCCGATGAATTTATCGATCATCCCGAAATTGAGGATGAAATGGTTATGAAGGAGGATGTTTACGATTTATTATTTAACCCCACCCGCGCTGAAGGTAAATATTTTGAGAGGGAAAAAAAAATTTTCTTCCCTTTTTTTCTTGAAAAAAAAATTTTATGACATTTTGTAATAATGTTCATTTTTTTAAAAAAAATTTTCAAAAAACAAAAAAATCTTTTAGGTGTAAAGTTAAAGAACATTCCTATGACGATGCGTGTACTCAAAACTGGTGAAAAAGAATACCCCGAATTTCAAGGTATTTGATTGTTGAGATATATATAAAAAAATTTCGAAAAAAAATATTCGAGAGAAAAAAAATTTTGAGCTCAAAAAATTGAAATTTTTCACTTTTTCTCAGAAAAATTCTTATAAAAAACCATTTTTTTAATTCTTAAGTTACTAATCGAAATCGGAATTCTCAAAACAAACTTAAATTTTGATTTTCAGCGGAGTGGGAGTTGGGCGATGATGATTCATTGCTAAGGAATTTGGTATCCGAAGCTGGAACCTCTGTAGTTGAAAATGGCCTAGTGAAAAATTGTTTATATAATCGTTTAAAAGGGGAACCGCTGGATCTAAATAATTACCCAAAATCAAAGGTTAGTAAATCCTAAAAATCCAGACCAATATTTTAAACAAAATTCAAGTCCACACACCAAACATATCCAAGCCATAAGCCTCCAGGCCGCATAATCGACCCAATGTAACCCTGTCCATACGCGATCATTTTCAATTTCAGTTCTGCCCACCTAGAGATATATTTTTTTATTAAATGCCTTCCTTGAAAGAAACACCAATCTGTCCGTTTAAGAATATAAGATTTCAAATCTTCAAGAGAAACTCTTAATTTTTTCAAAAAAAATGTGTAAGCTTCTCAATTTTTTTATCAAATGCGATTATTTGAATAAAGTCGTCTACACACCTTTCAAAACAATTTTCTGGGACTAAATTAGAAAATTTCGGAATTTCTTTTCAAAAAAGGACACCTACTAATTTATTTTTTTAGAGGGTAGACAGGCCTTTTCTCCAGAATAACTTTGAGGCAAACAAAGTGAGGAATTATACTCCGAAACCAGATCAAAAAGCCAGAGCTATGAGGAGTGCGAAAAGACGAGAAAATTCTCATATTTTAAGTGGACAATCACCTGAAAAAATCCCGCGCATGGAAAAGATTCATGAAGAATCCCGAGAAAGAAAAAAGTACACAAGTAAGTAATTAGACTAGAAATATCATTCTATTTTTTTATAAAAAAATATTGAATTTTTCTGATAAAACACCGAAAAAACCTAAAACACTTCCTGAGAAAAACAAACGTACACTCCAAAGCAAATTCCACCAGAGAAAAATCTTCACCTTCACCCCCATTCAAATTCACTCCAAAAAATAAAAGTGAAAAAATGAGTAATTCTCATAAAAATTTCACCGATATCTTTGTTGATAACTATGAAATTAATGGGCCTGATTTTTTTGCCATAGGCTCAGTTTTTGAGGGCAAATTTGTAACTGTGTCCTTAAAAAAAGATAAAAGATTTCTCGCTGTTTATAAAAATGATGTAAAATACGGATATCAAAGACCTAAAAACTTTTATGTTGAAATGGGAATTTTCGGTAAAATAATGGAAGATATTGAAATTTTGGGCTTTGAAAAAATACCAAACACCTTCATTCTGGGAATGTCCCTACGGGAAACTTTAACCCGTGTGCAAAGTGCTGAGTGGGATGCCTTTAGGCTTACCCGTTTATTTCGGGCACAAATAGATTATACTGAAGAGAAGATCAACCAAAATAAATCAAACGTAAAGTGTTATAATTTATTTCAAATTTTTCATCTTTTTATTCCTAAATGAAATTTTGTCAGAAAAAATAAAAAATATCTTAAAATTCCCAGAAAACCTTAAAATAATTTATTTAAAATCTAAGGTTAATCAATGAGAATCACCCCCTTTTTTAGTGTCACTAAAAACATCATGAATTTTAACATTATTTTTAGTGAGTGATAGCAGTGAGGGGAGCAATTGTGCATCTGTGACCAGTAATGAAAAAATTCCAAAAAAGAAAAAATGCGATACTCCCGTTCCACCAAATGCAAAAACCCCTGGAAATAAATTTCTAGATGCCTTCAATTATGTTGTAAGTTTTTAAATCAGTGAATTTTGATCCGAAAAATAAGGCTATTTCGTTTTTAATTTCGAATCCCAGATTCCTAATTTCTAGACAAAATATCTTGTCCCTTTTTTTTGTAAAAATATTATGTTATCCTTTTAATTGATTCATAATTTTCAGATCAAACGAAAAAAAAGCCTAAGAAAATCTGAGAATCTCAAAATCGAGCAAGAAAAAATAAAGCGTATGGAACGGGAAAATTTACAGAAGCAATTATCTTCAGAAATGAGAAGATTAAGTAGTTCCGGGCTTACTAATATGATGCGTATTTCAGAGGAATCTGATCTAGAATGAGCTATAAATGTTTTGTCTCCTGTCTTATAATTTATGTCACTTTTGCTCCCCTCAAAATTTCTCCACTTTTTGATCTATGCCCACTAGAGTATAATGATTGTTTCTAGAATTAAAGTTAAATAATAAAAACGACAAATGTCATTTTTCATTTATTGATGACGATTTAAAATAAAGAATTTCAAAAAGCTAAAAAAGTCGGTTTTCATGTGTCAAGGTCGTTTTATAGATAATTTTTTCTGGTCATTTTAAGGCTAATGATTTTTGTCGTATATTTCTAGGTTTTTCAGATTTAAGCATAAAAAATGATAAATGTCACACTCACAAATTTCCAGGACGAAGTTAAAAAGTAACTAATATCTTTTGATATTTTTTCTAGAATTAAAGTTAAATAATAAAAAACAACAAATCGTCAGTTTTTAAATATATTCTAGAATTTTAAAGTTTTAAATTAATGATGCAAAACAATTCCTCTATGAAACGGAAAGTTTCAATTTTATTTATAAATGTGATTTTGATGCAAAATAAGAGCGATTTCTGAAAAAATAAAGTTTTGGTCTGAAGACAAAGCGTCGACATGTATTTAATAAAGATATCTCCTATTTTCCGAAAAAACATTTCCACCGTCAAAGACTAAACCCATAAACAACTCGTCATGTCTGTTATTATATTTCAAACCAAATTTCCGCCTTTATTATCTCAAAGTTTCCGCGCAATTCCAAGTGTTTTTTAAAAATAAATTCATTTGTACATTAACATTTTGATTAATCCTTGAGTATCCCCTCCCCATCATATGTTTGGCTAACGACCTAAATTACATTTTTCAATTTGATTCCAAAAATTAAAAAAATAGCAGTCAAAAAAAATAGCAATCTTCCAAGATTTTGAGCAAACAATACCAGCTCAATACTCTGCAGATCCAAAAAATTCACAACAATTTTCAATTTTCAAAAAACAGCTTATAAGGACGCCTCTGGTAAAGTCACTCCCGGGCCACACAAATCAAATGTGGCCCGGAAGCGACAATCCAGGCGTCAAAAAAACATGTGTCCTTCTATTTTTAGTCCAGAAAATGATAATGAGGGGAAGCCAAACACTAAAAAGTGTCATTTTTAGATAAAAGAATAATTCGGTAATGCCCGTGGTACAACAATCAAGAGATTATAGTGAAATGATTTCTAATTTCGAATCTTTTGTTGATTTCGCAAGTGACTGTGTGTTATCCGGATCTAGACTGGGGGAAGACGTAAGGAGAAAATGGACTCAAGATGTCTGTCAAGAATTCTGCAGAAACATCGCCAGACTACAAAGCCCTCGATTTTCCTACAGTGTAAAGGACCTGATAATAAGACAACAAAACGACAAAATGAGGGAGATCTACAGAATCTGTATGTGTAAGTATTTATAACTTTTTCAGAAAAAACAAATTAACTAAAACAAATTGGTCCGAAAAACCTTTCCCTGAATTTTAAGATAAAAAATCTTACATTTGAACATTTAGAGCTCAAATTTTGAAACATTAGGATAATTTTATATTTTTAATTCTCTCAAAATTTTAAATTAAAATTCATTGTTTTCAGCTTTTTCCAGAACGAATCCAGATCAAATAGTGTGGAGACAATTGAACGGCAATGCGTGAGAAAAATATAAAAAATTATTTATTGTAAGTTTTTGTAAAAAATAAGTTCAGAAAAATTGTATTTTTTGAGTATTTCAAATTTAAAATCAGCAAAAATATCTGATTTGTATATTTGTAAAATTTTCCTTCAAAAACTAGCTAACGTTCCACTTGTTTAAATTAAAACTGTAATTTTAATCATTGTAATTTTCATTTTTCTAAAAAAAATCACAAAAAACTCCTTAAAAAATAAACATGTAAATATCAAGTCCTTGTTATAATCCCGCAATGAATCCCACAAAATCCCAACGGCTCTCAAAATGTCAATGCCTATATGTATAAAAAATCTCCCGTTTTTCTTAAAATACTTTCAAAATCATTAGAGCTCGCCCCAGGGGAATCATGCGTCACATGTGAGATTTAATAGTCATCAAATCTAGTGAGAAAGTCTAGAATTTGTTCAGTTGATTGTAGGTGGTCTTGTTCGTAAAATAATCGGTTCATTTCGCGAAAGGATATATCGGAATTTCTTTGATGAAACTGGTCAGATATTCCATGAGGTTCTTCAAAATTATGATGTGGCAAATAAGATAAAATTGTTGAGTCGTTATTTCGATCAAGACCACAATTGTTACATAACCCTTCTTAGGTTATAGGTTCATTTTAAAAAATGTATTTATTTGAGAATTATTTTTGTTTCGAGCACAGTGTGTTAATAAGCGAAGAAATTTAACGCATTTTTCAGTATGAGAATCGAGCCTCAGGTAGGCACAATTATTGATTATTTATTTTATTATTTATTTATTTCTCATACTGAAAAAATGCGTTAAATTTCTTCGCTAATTAACACAAATTGTAACACATTATGTGCTCGAAACAAAAATAATTCTTTTTATAATTTATTCAAAACTTTTTCACTGTATGATCATGGAATAACCGAAAGGTCAAGTAAATACATTTTTAAAATGAACCTATAATTAATTTAAATTTTTGAATTCGTAAAAAATGAGAAAAATATTAAAATTTTTCCACATTTTTTCCAAAATTTGCATCGAAAACGAAAAAATCAGTTATTTGAAATGATTTTAACCCGTGAAATATACATACAATTAATATTCTTTATAAATTTAAATTTTCAAAAGAAGTTCATCTTCGATCAAAAATGAACAGTTTTCAAGTATCGTAATAAATTTCACGAAAATCTTATCATTCATCAAAATCGGCAACCGGTCTAAAAATAATCTTGATCGTAGATTATTTTAAAGCTAATTCCTCATACCAAAAAGATAAAATGTTGGTCAAAAATGACCGGCAGCGCGTCAATGAAAAATACACATTTTTCGGTAACCGTTCAATCACCCTGTAACAAAATCAGTGAGAATAACCCCAATTTTTGAACACTTTTGAAATTAAATTTTTGAAAATTTCTGTTCATGATAAAATGTTTATTTATTCAAAATTTTTGAAGGTGACGAAAATTCGGTTTTGGAAAACGCATTTTCTGAGCTGATGGCGAAAAATATTTTTTGAAAATAAATCGAATATATTAATTGTAGGACAGTTAATTACTGTCAGTAATAAATAAATTCATCCGGTTTCAGAACACTGCAGTTCAGTACCACTTAATAGGCTTGTAAAAGGGAACGATCCCCATGATTTTTCGTTCCCGTCTTTCCTCGTTCCCCTGTAATCAGGGTTCGGATCGGGGGAAATTTGAACCTTAAGGGGGTTGACAACTCTGATCTGACATTTTCTCGGTGAAATATACTGAAAACTAACAGTTCATGAGTTAAACCGAAAATCTTAATTTGTAGATCTATCCTTAATCTTGCAACTCAGTACATCAGAAATTGTTTTTGATGATTACACCGATAGTTATGGTATCGTTACAAAGAGACCCTTTCGTAACTTCAAAATCCATCTCCTCCGAGACGATATATATATCCAAATTAGCTCAAATTTTCAGAGAACTTGTAACAATAGCATATGTATCTAAATTAAAGCACAAGAGTTCTTTGATTCGATGTCCAAACAATTCTAGAATGGCAAATAATCGACGTTTTTTGGCATTCTCAGACTTTGAAATATATCTCCTTTGAGAATTTATTTTCAAAATGGCTTAAATTTTTACGACGTATTTTTCAAAGCATTTAAAGAATTAAAACACAAGCTCAACTCAATTTGTTAATTATAATCCGAAATATGATTTTTTGGTCATTTTCGAAAAAATTTCGGAAAACAAAAGGGCTTCGATTTTTTCGAAAATAGGCTCAAAAGAAAGCCAGTAAACACATGAGAAAGTTGGCTTCCGTCAAGTCCATATTTAGTGATTCAAGCAAGACTTATTTTTAAGTTCATCTTTTAAAAAATACTTAGAAAAATCAAAAAATGCGAAAATTCCAATTTATTTTGATGATTGGGTTCTTAGTACACTTAATTATCACCCTGTTGATAATTTGAAGCATTTTTAATGCCTCTAAGGCCTTATTAAATCAGAGTCGTAACCAACCCTTAAGGGAGTACGGTCGCATTTGAAGACTCGGACATGAAATTTTCCAGATTAGTTTTAAAATGTTTTTTCTGAAAAATATGGACAAAAATAAGTTGATCAGATTTCTTTATTTTTCATTTGTCATAAAAAAGTATTTTCATCGCGATTCGAACATATCTCAGTGTTATTTTTTTTCAAATTTTGGAAATCTCTGAGAATTTGAATCGCGGTTTCCAAAAGACGAGATACAAAAATGCAAAGTGTGGACATCGAGGCTTTGCGCGTATCTTTAAGGATCGTATACATCCAGTTTTAGGTTTCTGCCGTCAAAATCCAGGGAGGAGTAGTATTTTCCCCGAGGCACTCAAAATAAGGCCAAAAAACAGTTTTTTGCTCATTTAAGCGCCGGATAAATTGTTTTTGAGTTAAACGGAACTCGGGGTTTCTGCTCACGTTCTCTGTGGTCAATAAAAGCTATAAAAGTATTCTCTACTTCAAAACTCAGGGAGGAGTAGGCTTTTGAAGTGAAAATAGTGCCACTTTTGACAGGTCGTTCCTGATCGGTCGGTCAATCAGAGGCCTTCGATTTGTTTTGTGAAAGCAAGATTAATGTTCAATTATCCTAAACTGAAATACATTGTTCGTGCTGTTCTAGTACTTCTATTAAGCGACGCTGAAACCCTGTTTTTGGCCTAAAATGCGACCAGTACTCCTTAACCGACTGAATTCAACTAAAAACAAATTCTCCCCTCAACTGACCAATTTTTTTCCAAATTATTTCGATTTTTATTCTATCTAAACCTCAATATTTATGGCGTTTTTATCGAGTTTGAAGACAGAAAAGGAGTTTTCAAGAGTAATTTTCTGACCACTAGCGGCCCCAAAATTTTTTTTATCATTTTATTTGGTAACGATAACCTGTGTGAGGTCAAGGAAAACTTCCTTTTCTCCAGTGTTCTAAAACGGGATGAGTTTTCAATCCCGATCCCGCCCGGTCCCGACTCATAATTTTTCTTTCAATCCCGATCCCGAGTGTTATAATTTTTTTCGATCCCGCCCGATCCCGAGGTCGGGATATCCCGATCCCGACTCGGGATCCCGAATAATCCCGTTTTTACGAATAATCCCTTTTACGAGCCTGCTCTATACTCGGAGTATAGACCATAAGTTGGGAAATTTTGAGATTCTTCCAAATTATTTTTGGTCTACAAGTTGTAAAAATTTTAAATCTCAGTTTTTGAGTTTAAAATTTTAACTGTTCAAATCGGCAAAGTACAGTTTCTAAATGTGTTTTCTATATTATTTTTCGACCGGCCGCGTGGCCTAATGGATATGGCGTCCGACTTCGAATCGGAAGATTGTGGGTTCGAGTCCCATCGTGGTCAAAGTTTTTTCTTTGCATAATGCATAGTACAGCGGGGCG
>SCLH01062887.1:0-12489 GCA_004367855.1 Oikopleura vanhoeffeni
GAAGAGATAGAAGAGAGATGATCTCGAGATATAGACCTCCGCGTCGGTGGTTAACCTTTCAGGAAATAGTAACAAGATTTGTAACATGGGTATGGTGACAGTGAGTATGGACTTTTAAAAGGACACCGGGCTACGGTACAGGTCGGGGCAAAAATTCTGTATTTATCGCAATTCGTAGGATATGTTGACCTAATTTATCATTCGCTGAAATTTATTTTAATTAAAATGGCGAAACTGAGTGTAAAGCTGCAAGAATCATATAATATGAATTTGGTAACTCAACCAGTAGAAGAACGGATTGTTTTAATTTTTATCTATTTAAATGAAGAACCACACTTTTGCGTCATTTCCAAAGAAATTTACTGTCATCTTGTGGTATTTTCGACAAAAATACATTACAATCTGTTTTGTTTAATCAAGGTATTATTGTCAGGCTGAGATTGTTGAAAATTTTCACTTACTATATTATATATTAGTCAACAAGTAAACTTTTTTAATCAATAATAGTAGTATGACTTAAGGGGGTAGCAGCGATGTGGCGGCTAGCGTCAATTTAACTTACGAAATAATTAGTTAGTTTTATTTTTTGTGCTTATTATCGTTAGCTGAACCAGAATAAATGTGTATTAGCTATTAACATATTATTTTATCTATTTGAGGCAGGGATTTGAGTTCGAACTTTTATTTTTGATTCGTGTAAAATTTAAAAAAAATTCAAAACTTTATTAAATTTCACGGCATTTTCAAACCACAATTTTTTTTTTTTTCTGAATCTGTGATTAAAAACGAAAAAATAGCCACTTTAACTTTTTCATGCATGTTTACATATTTTCTGACTGCTGTTTAAAAAATCATAACATGTTTCATTGTCATTTTTTGTCGACTTTTTTTAAATATTATGAAAATTTTCGCAAATCAAGTCCAAAATTTTTTTAATTGATGCTTTTTTGAATTATTCTTGAAAATCAGGCCGAATTAGTGTTATTTTCTGATATCTATTTGATTTCCGTATTTCAACCGATGGAAGGGTCAAATCGAATATCGTTTCTTAACTACTGTGATGAATTTACAACACTTGTTTGTGACACCGGTTTGTGCCATTGGCACGCAATTTATAAAAATTTTATTATTTTCAAAAAATCTCAATTAAATTTCGGGTTATAGGCTACTTTTCTTTAAGCCAGGAATTTTTTAATATTTAAACGCAATTGAAGGTCAATTTTTTTTCCTAAAAAGCTGTTTTTCTCTTTTTTCATATAAAAAAACTTTCCATATTAAGGAAATTTTTCATATGGATAATGATTCTCCCACTAATTAGCGCATAACCACCCGAAATGCCTGAAGTTTATAAATATCGCCTTCAAAAAAAAAATTCACATCGGGTCAAGTTGGAAATGGAGTTATAATGAAAGTGGTTTTTTTATTATTTTACAGATACTTAAGTATGTTGAGGAATTAAAAATATAAACGCTGGCAAAATGAACATTTTATTGAAGAATAAAAATAAAATTTTCACATTTTTTTTCTTTCATCAAATCACTCCGAAAAATGTACAATCTGCCAATCGCTGCTACCCCCTTAAACAGATGACCCAGACGACACAGTGTAAGGTATCATAATTCCTGAAAATGTGTGGAGAAGCCGGGGCTCGAACCCGGGGCTCTATCATCAACGACGTCATGATTCTAGCGTGTTAACCAACTACACTACGTTTGCTTGCCCGACATTTCTAGTCGGATATTTCGCATATGGCCCGAATAAGTCGCTCGACTAATCGCTCGACCTAATCGCTCCTTACACAAGCGTAGTAACGGGTTCTACCTGTTTGTTCATGTTACATAATTTTTTATCAAGACACTGCAATCTTAACCGACTGACAGATATTGACATAGACTGTTTTTTCAACCAACTTATACTTTTTATAATCATGTCTAGAAAATTTTAACTTCGTCATAAAAAAAGCCGTTTCGGTAGAGGTCGATTTGGTAATTGCTGTATTTTCAACATTGATTTATTAACGTTGAAATCAAAGAATTTATAATTTTCACTTTCATTTTTTCTTAATAAGGTCCTATTCCCACGAATTACTGGAGTAGTTTTTATTCATTTGACGCATATTGTGGTATTTAAAAGATATTTATTTTTTCTCATCATCATTGTCGCGCTTCCGTTCGAACCATTTGGTCAACCACAAGGTCATAGATAGGCACTAATCATTCTTTTTACCAAATTTTAAAGCGAAGCTTATGTATTATGCATTGTTAAAAAGATGTTCTGAACCACAACAGTAGTTCATGAATACTAATTCACTCACTGAGTGCTATTATGCTCCAATTTATAGCCTGTTATTTCAAGTGAATCATACAGTATTTTATTGTATTTGCTTTTGAGACACAATTATAAATACAATTACATATGTATTTACTTCTCGAATTTTACTTTTGAGAATGGCAATGAAACACCGAAACGTCAAGTTTTAAATAAATAAAAAAATATAATTACATACATGTATGTAGTTTCTTGCAATTTCAAAATTGTTCTTTTACAACTTTCGAATTAATTTCTATTCAATTTTGAGAAAAATTTGACAAAAAACTAATTTAACAGACAGGGTAACGGTTTCCACTTGTACGTTTAAAGTCATGTCGCCGTTTGAAACATAAATTATTTGTTTGAGTTAAGGGGGTTGTGTATGTGAAAAAAATGTTCCTGAAAATTAGAGGGTATATTAAATTGGCCAAGAAAAAACGATTGATGTAGGTTTCGCAGCTCTGCCAACATAGGTTCTCTCACTAGAAAGCCTCAAAGAGTAAAATTGGAGCTCTGAGGAGGTACGATTTCCGCTTTAACTATTGATATGATAAACTTAATTAATATCGCAAACAAACTGGAGCAAAATTAAGCAAAAAGTTACTTGATTACTTTTTAATTTTTTTTGTCAATACAGTAGATAACCTCAAAATAGTGTCAGGGTCAATTTCAAGGTCATCGGATCCCTTCGAAAATAATACGAAAATCGTGTGGCGATTAGAGGGTGAAACTACTTTTGCTTTCTTATGCCACTCGTGTACATAATTAACCAATGGTTGTTTATACCGTCATTAGAAAGTCGGATCCGAGAAATATTTTGCTTATATTTTCGAAGCGATGCGATGACTTTGAAATTGACCTTGACACTATTTTGAGGTTATCTACTGTATTGACAAAAAAAATAATCAGATAAATTTTTGCTTAATTTTGCTCCAGTTCGTTTGCGGCATTAATTAAGTACTGTAGATCATATCAGTAATTAAAGCGGAAATGGTATCTCTGCAAAGCTCCAATTTCACCCTTTGCCGCCCTCTAGTGAGAGAACCTATGTTAGCAGAGCTGCGAGACCACCACCAATCCTTTTCACTTGGCCAATTTAGTATACCCTCAAATCTTCAGAAACATTGTTTTCACATAAACTACCCCCTTGACCCCGAACTTCATTTAAATAAAAGTTCCCAAATTTTTATAAAATTTCTTTAAATCGAATTGTTACTTAGAACATTTGCTGAAATTATATACCAGAGTAATTAAAATTTCCGCGGAGTAGCAGGAACTTGTTTATTCGATTGCAAAATCAAGACTTCTAAGGCGGTAGTGACAACTAATAAGTGACGGTTAAAGTTTGATGTATTAAACTGCCCAAAAACCATCGGTGGTGGTCTTGCATAAATAGGGTCGATTCGGTCGCGGTCATTCATAAATAGGGTCTCCCGGACAAATTAAAGATAATCATTTTAGGGTGAAGATTGATAAGAAATAAATCAAATCGGGCGTACACTGTAAGATCTTTAGGTAACTTTTTTTTAGCGGCGACAGATTTGTCTGCTCCACCACCGAGAATTTTTAATTTCATAAAGCCTTATAAAACCAGCGACCAGTACCCCTTGACCCTCCTCCGAAATATCCTTTTTTGGACATAATAAAACAAAAACGTGATAGTAGTTAATCCGTACGTAGTTTCACTTGTTATTTTAAATTGCAGTCTTTTTAACTATTTCAAAACCGATTTTATAACTATAAAATTGGTGTGAAAATCTTTGATCCGTTAAAGATCAGCTATTGAGTTTGAACTTCGCAATTAGTGTAACTCAACTTTAAAAGATCAGGAAATGCGTATTTGGGGGCAACGCAGCGCTGTTTCACGCCTCAGTCGGGCCGAAATTGTGAAATACTTAATGACAGGATGAAAAGTGATTGATTACGTGGAAGGACCTAAAACACGTTAGGGGTAGATTAACATTCGTGAATACAGTCATAAGACTACTCATAGGCCACCTTGGAAGTTTAAGAATTTCGTGGGGGATCTTGAATAAAAATTGAAAAAAACAACATATTTAAAGAGGTGTCAGTCGCACATCAGTAAGAGTATGCATTAAGATTCTTCATGCATACGCTTACTAATGTGCAATTGACACCTTTTTATAGAGTTTATTCTAATCTGAAATTACTGAAATTTAACGATATCGGTAGAGATCATTTTAAATGATTGATTCCAATCGAAATGAAAATGTACAAATTCAATTCACGTCTGGTTTTATGGGCGCTTGGTTGGATATTAACACAACCGAATTATGTTATTTTAAGTTTTAATCTAGCGTATTTACATTTTGTACAAAGTTCAAGGTGATCACGGTGTTTTATATTTGATAGTGTATTTCTCCGTTTTTTGTTATATGCATGATACAGTATATCCTCTCCTCTTGTACTTTCACTGTTTGAAGTTATTGAGACTCCCATCAAGCGCGCTCGGTGATTGGCCAGTGATGAGCCACAAACTATGGCTTGTTTAAAAAGCAAGCCATCGTTTATAAAAAAAATGTGTTGCTCTCTGGTGCCCTCCAGTGGTGATTACGAGACGAATCTGTCTTGAGACAAACTGGGATTTAGAGACCTATCGGCTTGGACAAAACCCACAGTTCTTATTTCTTGTATACGTTTTTTGTCATTAGATGAAATTTTTATTTGCTAATAATACGAACATTTTTGATAAAAAACGAAAAAATAACAGACGATAATAACGTTACGGTAGCCCCTTTGAAATTAAGTCGAAGACTTAGTTAATTTTATTGTCCAAGGCTATAAACACATCTCAATGTATTTTCAATATTTTCGTAAATAACTTGTGATATGTTCATCTGAATACAAATATATCAGACTCAACCATTGTGTTTTATCCAGTGCCCTGAACACATACGACGCAAATGAATTTATCCCTGACCGACCATTACAGTTATACATCTAATCTGAAGATTTATCCTTAGGGTGACATTGTCGGAAGATTTTCGCAATAATAATTTTTGTCGCCGCTTTGTCCGCCATTCTGTCCCAAGAGTAATAGGCTACCCATGATTATAGTGATGATGTATTTATCATAAAACGTAAAAGCAAATTGTATTCCAATTTCTTACCACTTAAATAATAACAAAATCAGCTAATTTTGAATTATGATGAGTTAACATTTTTGAAATAGTACAATGAAATAAATTTCATCAGTTGTTTCGATTGCTAAAAATTCCGTCAAAGAAACGCCGTCATTTTTGTAATTCGACAGTGACTGTGTCATCTATAAATTAAGAAATAAGCCCAATATAAATCAATTTAATAGTTATTTTAGTCTATATATTTGATAGATTTCAGATTTGGAAATATTTGATCTATAGCGTAAACTACCCAAACTTATCACCTATAAGATTTTTCACGAAATTGAACCAAGGGTTAATATACTTTAGTAATTATACGTAGTATTTCGGCTAAAATAATGGCTAGCTAAAATCCTCGAATAACCCTTGTATAAAAATCTTGTAAGGTGATAAGTCTGGATGGTTTACGCTATACATCAAATATTTCCCGATCTGAAATCTATCAAATTTATAGACCAAACTCACTATAAAATTGATTTATATTAGGCTCAAGGTCTAGTAGAATTTTGAACATTGTTTCTTACATAACTTTGTATCATTAATAACTGGGAGCTTAAAATTATCTGGCTATTAATTGTCAATAGTTTATGAATCTCTATTTTGCTTCATTGTTGTAAATATTAAAAAACTAAAAATTTAATTTTGAGATCAATATGAATTAACATATGGATTAAAAGTTTTACGTTTTAAACATCTCAGCCTGCTGGTTTCAGCTGCACATATTTATAGGATCATATCAATTTCTAGCAGAACTTAAGTAATTATAGTGTGGTTTCCAAAAAAGTAATATTGTCGGTAAAAATCAGAAAAATGCCAATTTGCTCATTTTTTGCACCTTGCAAACTGACGATTTTTGACTCATAAGTTATAACTGACTCATTCGAAATATATTCTATGAAAGTCCACAAACTCGAACGCAATTAAAAGGGTTTCCTGTTCGGATACTCGTTGGATTATAAAACAACGTGTGAATAACGTGGCTATTAAATTGGTAACACCAATAATAATGAGTAATGCAATAAAACTAACTTCACAGTTTAATACATTCTCTCTTACACGAAGCGAACCTGTAAAGTGTAAGTCTCGTATCAAGTTCAGTCTGTGAGTCACTTGGAAACCGCTGAAAAATGAGTTTTGAACGTGATTTTTTGATAAAATCGAGTGTTATATGTACAAAGTAAAATATTAGAAGCAGCAATTGTCTTCAAATGCAAAATAATCATTTCACAGATGAAGATGTTTTTCAAATAATTTGACATTTTCGTCATACAAAATGTAGAACGCACAAATAAAAAATTTGCATCCTGTTCGAATAACTCTCTCAATCGTCCAGTATGACCAATTGTTTACTGCGGTTTATGGCCAAGCCGACAAAACGGGCAAAACCTACGCATTTTATCTGAAAATCCGAAAACAAGTTAGTCTAAACAGACAAAACGGGAACTTTTCAAAATATTAAAAACTAATTTTAATGTCGTGTATGTCTATAGGGACTGCGTTTATATGGACAAAACGTCAAAAGCGGACAAAACGGGGTAAGTAGTAGTTTGACGTGATATTTTTTCAAGTAGCGCGCCATGGCGTCCTTCTAAGTTAGAAGTTCTAACCCTCTCCATTTTCAAATTTTATCCCGCATAAATCACCGACTTTCATTGTCAAAAAGTCAGTGACCTAGTAAATACGTGGCAGATTTCTTAACATTATGATTTTAAAAATATAGGCGGGGGTTTATTTTGCCGACCAAAACAAAAATGTTGCGAGCGCTCATTTTATTCAAGCACTTTTCAAAAAATTATAGATTGCAAGATAAACATTCAATTTTGAAAATCAGACTCGAAGACTGATATACTGAAAACATAATTTCAAACAGGATATTTCTTGTTCTCATAAACTTGGATTTTATTTCAAGGACCAACTAATTGAAATTATGACCGCAGAAGAATTATTTTTCTGAAAATAGTTTTATAGTATCTCAAATCAAATAAACAAATCTTATAACTTTTAAAAAAATTCAATGGTTTATCAAAACCCAGTGATTTTTATAAATTAAAGAGAATGCGTTGAATACTAAAGAAGAAAACTATTAAATCGGGGATGCCAAAAATGACAATTAAAATGTCCCAAAGTAACCACAAGAGCCGCTAGAGAGCACATGTGAAGCATTTGCTGGACTATTTTTCGTTGGCCTATTGAGTAAATTGCTATCAGGGAAGTCGAAAATGACACTTTAATTGCCCCAAAGTAACTACAAGAGCCGCTAGAGAGCAAATGTGAAGCATTTGCTGGACTATTTTTTTGTTGGCCTATTGAGTTAATTGGTTTCAGAGAAGTCGAAGATGACACTTAAAATTTTCCAAAGTGACCACCGGAACCGCTAGAGAGCAAAAGGAGAACACTTTGAAACCTAATGATTTGTTCGAAAGTGAAAATCCTCACAAAATAATTTATTATTAATTTCATATTCTCTATGAATCTTCTTAAATTCCACTTTTTGCTCTCTAGCGGCTGGAGTGGGCATTTTTCAAATTTTAATGGTCATTTTCGGTTTCTCTAGAATCATTTTACATCCTGCCCTTTATTTTTTAGGGCCTGAATATAGCCAGCGTTTTGCTCTCTAGCGGCTCTAGTGGGATTTTTTTTTAATTTTTACGGTCATTTTCGGCTTTTCTAATACGAATCTACCCCATAGCCTCATTTTTTGAGCCTGCATATAGCCCGCGTTTTTTCTCTCTAGCGGCTTTCGTGGTCTATTTAGAGCTTAACCTATTTCGAATTCGGATTCCTGAGGTTGATTTACCCCCATAGCGTCATTTTTTATGAGCCTGCATTAGGCCTGCGTTTTTGCTCTCTAGCGGCTTTCGTGGTCCATTTAGAGCTTAACCTATCTTGATTTCGGATTCCTGCGGTCGATTCCCCCCTATGGGCCCATGGTGGGCCACATTTTTTTGGCCCACGTTTTGTACCCTTACCAATTCTTTTAACTTTCGTTAATCGGAGGTATACCATTTAGATCGATAATTTCTTTGGTCGATTTTTTCCCGATATTTTGCTATAAAATAGCGTAGGCGTAAAACCTCTATGATCGAAAAGAAAAGTGTATACAATTCATATAGGTGTGTCACATACCGTGTGTGATATCACAAACTGTTTTACAAATATACTTTCATACTTATATTGTCGTCAATGCAAAAATAACATTCTGATAAAAATTAGACAATATTTAGGCTATTTTTCAAAATCGACCTAAAAAATAATCAATGAAAATGGTATACCGCAGTTTATCGTATACACTGCGGAACACAACGCTATTGTTCAATCCCCAACTGTTTATTAGAACTTTTTGGTAGATTTCATTGCACCAATATATTGTCCTTGTACGGTACAAGTTGTACCAACACTTCAAAGTCGATTATAACCACCGATTATTTTGCTTATGTTCATACGCTCAGTGTTCGCGCAAAGATAATCAACCGCTAAAAACCAGCATGTCTGGACGAAGTTAGTATTCCAAAAATGCGCATTGTTTGACTAAATTCTCCATTTTTCTTAAGGGGGTATAATACGTATGAAAGTGTTATCCAAAGTGTGTTACGATAGTTGTCTCAAATCAGTAATTGAAAGAAGGGTCTAAAGTATCCTCTTAGTGATGTCATTATTGCCTCCCGACCTCGTCACAGTTTTTCTATGTGATTACGAGTTATTAAAAACTGTTTTTGTCCCCTCCGTGTTAATGGGGTTTGTTTATTGCAGGATTTCACAATGGTCATCTTATATAATAAATATCGTAGAGTGAAAACTCTAGTAGAGTAGTAAAAATATTTCAGTAAGTAATTACGTATAAATATTATTTTATGTCCTGAGATCAAGATTAT
Organism: Oikopleura vanhoeffeni; assembly: GCA_004367855.1. Classification (NCBI taxonomy): domain Eukaryota; kingdom Metazoa; phylum Chordata; class Appendicularia; order Copelata; family Oikopleuridae; genus Oikopleura; species Oikopleura vanhoeffeni. The sequence goes on from SCLH01062887.1 coordinate 9,326, forward strand.
TCTAAGTCAGCGGTTCGAAAACTATTGCAAAACTTATTTTTCAAATATCAAGGCTTCAAATTAGTTGATCCAATTTTGCTGCACGAGTGCGACAAGGAACAAAAAAAATCTTATTTCTTCACATAGAATTTTTATGAATCGCCTTAAAAATTCATTCATATAAGGAAATTTAAATAAATTTTGAAGCAGTTCATAAAAATTTCGTGGCGAAAAATTAAATTTAAATTTGTATTGCGTCATTTATAAGGACATCTTATTATACAATAAATATGAACTTATGTCCATCTTATTCTCCGTGGTAAAAACAATAGCTCGGTGAAAATATGTAGTTTCACCATAAAGATAAAAGTTTGAAATTGACATTTACCATGAAAAATTTCAAAAAGTTATCTGGTGAAAAAACATATTTTCACCAAACTACTGTGATGTGCGTCTATAAGGACAATTTGGGGGAAAATATGGCCAAAACCTACGCTTTTTTATTTTGGTCCGTCCCTCTATAAGGACAATCTGGGAAAAATAATCAAAGAGTATAATTTCAAAAATTTCTATAAAACACCTCTTTTTTGGGTGAAGAGCAAAAAAAAAGGTCTTCAATTTTTTTTCCATCAAAATCGTATATAATTAAGAAAATTTTGGAGTGAAGAGCAAAAAAAAAAAAAAAAGTCTTCATATTGTTTGGGGAATATTATGGTTTTTTAAATTTTTGGAAAAATTTCTTAAGACAGATTGATAAGGACAATTTGGGAATCGTATGCAATTTAGAAAATTTTCTAAAATTGTCTTTAAGGGAGTGGGTGTCGCAGATTTTGACAGTTTACGAAGCTTTTTTTGATAAACTAGCAGAGCTGATATCCAAAAACTTTTGCATCTTGAAGAACAACTCTTCACCGGTGATTGTAATTTACAGTAATCTGATACAATTCCACCTACGCTTTTAAAAAGCCTCCTAAAACACTCATAATGAATTTTCTCCTTCAATTTTCACCTTTTTCATTATTTTTTTGTCTCAGGCTCCAGGCCTCGCACATAATGCATTATTGTCCCTTTACTCGGAATTTTGCTTTTGGCGGCCCAAAAAACGAAAACAAAAATAGGATTTATTTATGATTTAAATTGAAAATGCGCTAATTTGTTTGTTTTTGAGGCTACCGAGTTAAAAATTGCACCAAAATCCTTAAAAGTGTTTGAATTTACGGAAAAAATTATTTTGAAGCATTTTTCTGGTTTCTAAATTTTGTCAAAAATTTAGGCTAAAAATGAAAAGTTGACATGGCCCCAAGAGACGCCGAGCAAAATTTCAAAAAACACTCTCTAGATGCTAGTCAAACAAGTCTTGTGCTTTCAGATACAGTATGCGTCAAAACTGTATCTCTCAAACTGGTGGAGGGAGATACCGTTTGCCTGAGTCTCCCAAACTGACCATTTCAAAATTTTAATTTTTTGTTTTTTTCGCGTTTTGTCCGCTGAAAGCAAATTTAAAACAAAGCGCTTTTGCATTATTTGTAAGGCTTCTCCAGAGCCTGACACAAAAAAATAATAAAAATGGTGAAAATTGAAGGATAAAAGACGAACTGCTTGTTTTTCAAGAAGCTTTTAAAAGGCGTAGTTGTCGGCGAAGAGGGATTGTATCAGATTACTGTTAAATCAAATTACCGCGGAAGGTTAGTTCTGTTAGTAACAAATGTTTTTGGAATATCACTTTTGCTGTTTGGCGGGAATGCTCGGGAGGCTCAAATTTGCGACACTCACTCCTTAAGGCGGTAACCGGACGCGTTTTACCTTGTTAAAACGCCAGTCCTGTTCTAACGGACAGCCTGACGTATCTTAATCTTGGAATATAGTTGATTTTTGTTGAATTTTTCAAAAATGTATTAAAAGTTTTGCATGATCGTACCGTCGTGATACTGGTTGAAAAACCCGGTTTCGACTAAATTTCGTATCCATTTTTATTTAGTCATGAGATCTTCAAAATTTTTATTTTTCTAACGCCCACTATTAATGGTTTTTTACGAGGTAAAGTGAATTAGAAATGTAATTTTCGGTTTATTTGCGCAAAATCGACAAAATTACATGTTAAATTGACTGTTTTGGGGTGTATTGAGTCCTTATTCAATTTTATTTTGAGCACTGATTTTTTTTTATAAATAAAGCACTTTTTACCAAATTGTGTGCTCCAGGTGTTAAAGTGGAATTTGCTTTACAATATCTTCTTTGGTTTAGCCTTATGCGATGACGTTCAAAGTTTCGGTTGTGTCTTATTTGTCAGATTTCCCAATTTTTGATCAATTTTTAATTTTTTTTCAAAAAAAGTTTATTTTACTACTAATTGTTTCCTATAGCTTACATAACAAGGGAATGGATTACCGAAAAATAAATAAATTCTAATATGGTCTTCTCAAAATACAGCACGATTTCGGAAAAAAATATTGGAAAAAAATCCCAATTTTCTTGTTCGAAATTTTTTTTCTAGAATGAAACGACACAACAAAAATTTCGATGCCGCAAAAATAATAATTTTTCATGTATAGATCTCGACGAATATTGACCTGCAATCGGTTACCCCTAATTCTGAATCTAAGGAAATTTTTTTTTGAAAAATTTTTTACTAATTTTTATTACAATTTTGAAATCTTGGCTACCCAATGCCAAGAAAAAACTCAAAGGTTTTGATACGTGCAAGTTCAAAAATTGCACATAAAACACTTAAAGAGAAATTCGAAATTTCGAAATTTTTTTTTGTCAGAAAATTTATTTTTTGTTATTTTTCGGAATGAATCGACCAACAAAAATCCGAATGCCGCAAAAATTAGCTTCCTAGGCTATGTGTAGATCTCGAATTATAGACTCTCCGTCGGTTTACCTCCTTAACCCGTGTGAGCCAAAGCCTTTATTAAGGTTTACATACTTAAAATCATCTAAAAAATGCAAAAAAAACATCGTAGAATTGTCTCGTTCGAATACATTAGAAAGAATTTTGCAAGGATGTCAAAAAAATAATTAATTTTTTTTTGAAAATTTTGTTTAAATATTACGGAGGGTTGATTTTTTGACATTTTTTTCCAATCTTTTACTTCTAAAAAAATTAAATGCGACCTATTGCGTCAATTAAATTTTGAAATTAGCCAGTTTTTAGGAAAGTGTTTTGTCCATGAACAAAGATT